>JACGCM010002486.1:0-19603 GCA_014058105.1 Kingdonia uniflora
TATTTTGGTTGCAAAGGAGATTGAGAATCTAATCAGAGATGCAAGTACAACAAAGCCAATACAAATATTGATATAGTGTATTGAAGATAGAGTAAGAGTTCATATATACGCATGGAATGCAAGAAACATGGTGATAGAGAAGATAGTGGGGTCATATGATAAAGTTATGTTTTATGTCCAAAACTATGTGTTTATATTCAAAAATCAAACCCTGGTAGTATTCCTACTTGTACTAGGGAAGATGGTAATTTTAAGTTTACAGACATGTGCATTAGTTTTAAAGCAGCTTTAGATGGGTTCACTAAGGGTTGTAGGCCAATTCTTGGTCTAGATGGATGATTCTTGAAAGCAAGTATGGAGGCCAATGTTTGAGCATCATATCTCTTGATGCAAATAATGGTCTTTTCCTTATAGCAGTGTTTATTTGTAAAAGTGAGTGTCAAGCTACATGGATAAAGTTTTTAACTTTGGTGCAAGGCCAACTCACCTTACACCCATCTAAATTGGCATTCATATCTAATAGACAAAAGGGTCTTGTTAAGGCAGTTTCGCAAGTGTTCCCTCATTCTAATCATAGATTTTATTTTAGGCACATGTACAAAAACTTTAAGCAACTGTTCAGAGGTACTTATTTGATGACATTGACTTGGAATGCATCAAAGGAATAGAAAAAAATTGTAATGAAAGAAAATTTGGACAAGTTGGGAGTTGCAAAACCTTATGCAAAAACATGGTTAGAAAGGGAGCCATATGAATCAAGGTGTAGGTCTTTTGATGCTTCTATAAAGTGTGAGCATGTGACCAATAATTTCTCATAATCATTTAACAATTGGATTATTAAGATTAGAGATAAGCATTTAAACAAGATGGTAAAAAGGCTGAATTTGATGCAGATGACACTCATGTATAAAAAGAAATTAAAGGCAAGAGAGTAGGATCAAAATGGATTGCTACCTAGAGCAGTGAAGAGGATTGAGTTGTTAAAAACATACAGTCACCACTATAGGTTAGATGGATTTGAAAAGAATTAGTGGCTGGTCCTTAATGATAGTGGCACAATGTGGATATTGAACTTGGAAGAACATACATGCACTTGCAATGTTTGGCAGATCACTAGATTGCATTGTGTACATGCAGTGAAAGTGATTGATCAACTGAAATATCAGTAGGTTGGATAAGTGTTCTCTTTTTTAGTTAATATGTCATAATTATAATTTATTGTGCCTTTTACTATTTCACAATTTAATCATGGTGTACAAATATTCTAGTCATTACTATAGGGTGGCAGCCTATGTAGCAACATACAACCAAACTGTAAATCCAATTGCAGACTTATCAGAGTGGGGAGAAGTATGCTACTTTTACCCTTAGATTACTGAATTATTAATTTCTCTTGATTTTCATAGTATACACTTATGAAATAGCCTATAAGAGATATCAGACTACCACCATTGTTGAGACCAGCAGAGAGACCTAGAACAATATGGAGAAGAGAGGCATATGAAGTAAATGGTGTGGTGAGACAACCAAGAAGATGCAGTAAGTGTCAAGCATTTGGGCATAACAACAGAACTTGAAAAGGTCAACATGCAGAAAAACTAAGCATGGGGAGAGGAGGAGCAAAGGCATACAAATTAGATACTAAATTTAGGACACCTTCAACAAGGGGGAGTGTAGTAGCATATTCTCCAGACTCGACAAGATTAAGCCAGCACAGCCTACTCAAAGACAGAAAGCATTCGAGAAGATACCTCAAGCCCTTGACCTACTAAAAATAGCCATTGTGCCTGGTCAAGAAAGAGCTGTTACAGATCCGCAAAGTTCTCCCACTCCCCCAGAATAGGAGACTATTTCTTTCTTTTTGTAAACTGTTTGTATCTACTATAAATACAGGAAGAGAGTAGATTATCAGATCTGCAACCCTATATTCTTCTTCCTACCCTATAGTCATTCAAAAACTTGTAATAACTAACAACATTAGATTTACATAAAAGCCCTCCTCGAGGTCGTGGTTTTTCTCAGCCTTTACTGAGTTTTCCACGTAAAATCTTACTTGTTTAGCTTATTATTGTACATTCCTTACGAAAAGTATTAGCAAAGATTATCCTTCTGGAAAATACGCTATTACAATTGGCGCCGTCTGTGGGAAATTACCACACTTTTCTTTACCACCCCTGATAAAAAATAATCTGATGACAAATATGAATCTCCAAAGCCATTCCAGCACAGTAAGAGATCACGAGATCAATCCGATACCAGAAACAGTCGACCTGCACAACACGGTGATCAATCTTTAGAAGCAGATAGAGTCAGAAAAGGCTAAAAGATTGGAAGATCAGCGCATTCATTCTCAAGCTCTTCAAGTATAAAGAGACAAATGAAGGAAAGCCTTGGACTAACAGAGTCGGACACATCAAAAGAAGATAGAGAGATTTAGGAGAACCCAGATCGACTCAATGGCCATCAAGCTTCACCACCATAGGCCCAAAGTGATCATCGATCAAGAGCAACCCAAAGAGATGATCAACCAAGAGAAGACGAATTACAAACCTCTCGATCCAGATCCAAAAATCCAGACAGAGCTTCCCGGCATTTTGGCTTGACATCCTCAACATCGACAACTCAAGGAAGTTGACGTACTCATCACCAAACCCCCCCCCCCACCAACACCCCACCACCACCGGAAAGAAGACTAGTTAGGGACCAATTGGGACCAGAAGGACATGGAGATTTTAATCCGCAAGTTGTAACCTTACCAATTCCTCCTCCATAATTCATTCCCTTGGACGACCTAAACAATAGGATCCAGGACATACACTCTGATATCTCATGCTGAAGGTCTGTACTAGACAGAATTGAGGCAAACCCCATCTCCCCTCATCTCGAAGTCATGCCTCACCCAGATAACTTCCACATGCCAAAGTTTATTCAATATGCAGACCTCACTAACTCGTTTACCCATGTCCGACATTTTAAAGCCGCAGTGAGATTATACTCTAAACTCGATCACATGTTATGCATGCTATTTAACATGATCCCGAAAGTAGAACCTCTCAGATGGTTCCATAAAATCCAAGAAGGTTCCATCATCACATTCATCCAGTTACAACGTCAATTCGAGTCCAATTATACTCACCCTAAGGAACGAGAAATCACTGTAGATTCTTTGTTATTCCTCGAGTAGGGCGCAAAAGAAACCTTGGCATGCTTTGACAAGTGTTTCTTACATGAAACACGGAAAATTGGGAACTTAGATCCCAAAATCGTCGTTTCAGCATTCACCTTAGCCCTATACATCGACTCTAAGGTTCGAGAAGAGCTTACTCTACACAAGCCCAGAATGGTGACATAAATGATTGATGTAGTTAATAACTGCAACGAACTAGAACAATCCAAGAAAGATAAAATGAAGAACTCATCTGCCATCCATTCTCGGGAAATAACTTCTTCTCAACCCCAAAAGTTGACAACTACTAAAGCAGCAATAGAAACACCGATAATAACAGGAGAAAGGACAGGTGACCCGACAGACCTGCCCCAGTTCTACCCCCAATGACAACGACTCTCTCTGCTATCTTACAAATGATAAAGGGAGATGAATGTTATCGAGCACCATAAATAATTCTAGACATCCCCAACAAACCTCTATGTCAGTATCATAATGCGCATGGTCATAAAATTGATAACTGCTACTCTCTTATTCAAATCTTTTACCGCATCCTATTAGCAGGAAGGCTTCATAATTATGTCATCGACATCCAAAAGTTCCTTGAGGATGAGACAAAGAACAAAGACGTTGAACAGAATCAAGGCCAGGGGTAACCTCGCTACCTTTATATGATCGAGATTGAAAAATGAAAGAAAAAGAAACAAGACGATCGGATCACATCTTGTTGCAAAATGACCTTCTCGGATAAATCAGCAAAACTTCTTCCCAGTTCGAGCAAATCAAAGCGTCTGTACTATATAACCTTCAAGGACTGTGACACCAGCCATGTGAAGTATCCTCATAATGACCCTCAAGTCATTGTGCTCAAAGTGGGACAAGACTACCTGCATACGCTTCTCGTCGATATAGAAAGTGCTACAGATGTTTTATTTAAAAGGGCAATTAACGTTCTAGAACTCAAAGATTCTGTGAAAGCTTCGACAACGACAAACACCAGCTTCAACGATTCGAAAGAATCTACCACAGGATAAATTACTCTACCAGTCTAGGTAGGATCAGAAACCACATTCGTTAAATTCCTAGTCATCCATGTTAAGTCCAAGTATTTAGAAATTTTGGGACGTAGTTGGTTACATTAGATCAAAGCAGTACCTTCTACATATCATTTAACATTAAGATTTTCAATAGATCACAGAAACTACAAAATCAAAGGTAGCCAAGCAGTTGTACGTATGTGCGAGAATACCACCACCAACTCCCACACAGTAAAACTTCTCAAAGCATAGCAACTACAGCAAGAAATACCCCCCACATTCGAGCAGTATGACATCGAAATGGTCAAATCCATTGAATTCGATGGACCTGGGCGTCATACCTACATCGGCTCCAAACTGTCAATCGACAAAAAAGTGGCCATGATCCAGCTACTTAAGAAAAACATCGACGTATTTGCCTGGACTTTTCGAGAAATGCATGGCATTGATCCATCTATCGCGAGACACAAACTAAACCTCCTTCCAAATAGAAAAACAGTCATACAAAAATGTTGGAACTTAGCTCCCCACCTCCGCGAAGCCGAGAACGAAGAAATCGATAAACTCCTTCGTGTAGGATTTATTTGAGAAGCCAAATATGCAAAGTGGGTTTCTAACATTATGGCTATCCCAAAGAAGAATAGGAAGATCAGGGTTTGTGTTAACTTCATAAAACCCAACAAATTCATGTCGAAGGATAGTTTTCCGCTACCACTGATCCCACAACTCCTCGATTCTGTCGCAGGGCACAAACTTCTTTCTATGATGGATGCAGCCTCCGACTACAATCAAGTTCCACTCGCTGAAGACGATTAAGAAAAAATAACCTTCATTACTGAAAGAGGTCTTTACTGTTACATAATAATGCCTTTTAGGTTAAAGAATACAAGAGCTACATACCAATGGCTTGTCACTAAAATGTTCAAAGATCATCTAGGTAAAATCATAGAAGTCTATATCGATGATATGATCTACAAAAGCTTGAAGCGCGAAGATTATTCCCGCAACCTCCAAACCATCTTCGATATCCTTCGCAAGTACCAGATGAAACTCAACACATAGAAATACCAATTCGGTGTTGCATCCCGCAAATTTCTAGGATACCTAGTTAGCAAAAGAGGAATTTAAATCAATCCTGCATAAATCAAGGTACCCATCGCAATGCCATCTCCGCGAACAAAGATGTCCAAAAATTTGCAGGCAAGATCGCCGCTCTTCACAGATTTATCTCCAAGTTATCTGATAGATACAAACTTTTTTACCTCCTTCGTGGCAATCCCACTACACTTCCTAAAAAATAACACAAGGAGATAATTTGGACTCCTGACTGTGAGTTAGCTTTCCAAGATCTTAAATGATACTTGGGGCATCCTCCTGTAATGAGTACTCCAGGTGGTGGCGAAACACTAATAATGTACCTATCCACAACTGAAGACTTCATTAGTTTTGTCCTTATTCGTGAAGATGAAGGAGTAGAAAAACTAATCTACTTCATCAGCAAAACCTTCATGCCTTCTGAAAAGAGATATACAACAACATAAAAATAACTACTCGCCTTGGTCTACAGCTCTCAAAAACTTCGTTCATACTTCCAAGCTCATCCCATCAAAATCATTACTAAATATCCCCTCAAACTGGTACTCTCTAAAAAAGAAAAATCTCGAAGAATCTAACAATGGTTTGTTTTCCTTGGTAAATATGACATCTCCTTCAAACCCCATATATCTGTCAAGGGATAAGCAGTTGTTGATTTCTTGGCAAACTTTCCAGTCGAAGACCCTGATTGGGAAGAACTAGAAAAAATCTTCATAGATGACTCTATTGCCGAACCAGATGCATAGTCACAAAGTAAAGGATGGCGACTCTTTACAGACAGATCCGCTTGACCACGAGGATCAGGAATTGACATCAACCTCGTTGCACCTTCCAATCGTCGCATTAAGAAAACTATTAAACTAAACTTCAATGCCACAAATAATGAGACCGAGTACGAAGGTATCCTCTACAAACTAGATCTCGCACTTACACTTGGAGTGGAAGAAATAGCAGTTTACGTCGATTCTTTACTCATAGCCAATCATTACAATAAAATGTTTCACACACCATGAAAAATGATTGATTATGCAGCCTTGGTCGAAGAAAAAATGAACAAATTCAAGCAAGCATCGATTTTCTACTTACCTCGACAAGAAAACCGCCATGTAGACACATTGGCTTACATCGCCACCATGCTAGGAGACAGTGAAAAATGATCTTTAGATATTGAAATCATCGAGCATTCAAGTCTTGATATACAGTCAATGATGCAAACTATTATTACTGAATATGAAGACCCTGAAGACTGGAAAATACAATTTTATGCATACTTCACCTCCAACATCCTCCCGAGTAACAAAGAAGAAGCCCGTTCACTTTTGGCTAAATGCCCCAGATTCACAGTTCAAGATAAAGTCTTATATCGTATCACAGGAGGAAGACCCCTTATTAAATGCATCTCTCAGAAACAAGCTCAAATTAAAATCAAAGAACTTCATGAAAGTATATGTGGAGCCCATATTTTAGGAAGATCATTAGCCCAGCGGGCACTCACATAAGGAATATACTGGCCCATGATGAGACAAGACTGGAAGATTTTGTACGGAAATGCTATAAATGCCACATCCACGCTCAAGACATCAAAAGCCCAACACTTGATTTACATATCAGCAACGTCCTCTGGCCATTTAAAAGATGGGGGATCGATATCATTGAACCTTTCCACCCAACTTCGGGAAACCAAAAGTTTATCCTTGTAGCCACAGACTATTTTACAAAATGAGTCGAAGCAGTTTCTCTATGTCACATAGATGAGAATGAAATATTCAAGGTCCTATGGGAATACATAATCACCAGATTTGGCTGCCCACAAATGATACGTTCGGACAACGGCACTTTCCTCCACAAGTACAAAATTTAACTCTCAACTTCAACACCATTCTACCCTCAGGGTAATGGACAAGCGAAAGCCATTAACAAGAGCATTAAATCAGGCCTTCACATACACCTCGACGAAAAGAAAGGAAGATGGGTCGACAAACTACTTAACGTTTTTTGGGCATACCAAACTACTCCTCGAACTTCCACGGGCTATACTCCATTTATGATGGCCTTCGGCGCTAAAGTTGTCATACCCTCAGACCTCGATCTCATAAGCGGCCGAAGAAAAATTATAGATGAAGACAATGAGCTGGGTCTCCTCTGCAACCTCAACTGGATTGAAAAAACCCAAGACATAGCTATAGAAAACTTGGGACGAAACCACGATACACTGAAGAAGGCTTATAACAAAAAAGTTCAAAAATGAAAGTTTGGTATTGGCGACCTTGTCCTTTGACGAATCCAAGATAGTACTCGACCTAAGAATTTTAGCAAATTTTCTGAAAATTGGGAAGGGCCCTACATTGTCTGCGACAAAACAGATAACGAAACTTATTGGCTGATGACAGAAGACGAAATCCAACTTGAATATCCATGGAACACAGCTCAATTGAAAATGTTTTACAGATAACAACTGTAACAATTCTCGTTGATTCCAATAAAACAGTAGTTACTATCACTTACATCTTTACTATCTTTACTTGCTCTCGATCCATACTTGATAAGTATGCACCAGACAACAACCATCTTTATTATCTACACTTGATCTCGATCCATACTTGATTAGTACGCATCCAACAATCAAACATCTTTACTATCTTTACTTAGTCTCACTCCATACTTATTAAGTATGCATCCAGACTATCATTTAATTTTCTGCGAACATTATCCAATCACAGGATACTCTACTTCGCATTCCTTACTTTTCAAAATCTAAATCCAGATATCCCACTGAGGATACACATCTGGTAATCCTTCACATTACTTGCCATTTCATGGACATCTTTACTTATCACGCAAACATGCGTTCCTTACTTATCTGCTACAAATTACACTCACATGCCAAAAATATCTTTTTAGTCGAATTTTAATACTTATAACAAATATACGTTAAATATTTTCAAACACTTTCTTCAAAAACAAAAGATCATCCTTATAAAAACATCACATAATTAAAATTGTCTCCGTCCCATCGACCATTTTTACACCACTATTCAAAACAACGTATTATTTGTATAAATATATTTAAACTACAGGCGGAGCCACTACTTCATCCACTTTCACCAACCCTTCAGAGGTAAACACATTTGCTAAGTCCTCGAGACGCAACCCATCAGCTTCCATTATCACCAAATTATCGATGACTTCCGTCCCACTAGGAACTTCTAGAGTCTCTAGAACATCATCGTCTGGCTCTGAATCCTCGAAGACAACACCAACCCCTTATAATGATCCTTCCTTACCTCTAGCGCCTCATACTGCCCTACATAATGGGCCCTCACCTTTCTATTAGTATTTAATTTCTACGCTATCAACTCAGCCCTAACCTCGTCCAGAATCTTCCCATGCTCCAGCTCCATAGCCTTTCACGCATCGGCAATCTACTCCCTCACATCCCTTTCAAAATTTGTTCTCAACAACGCCAAAGCCTCCTCTTTTTCCTTCTCCCACATTTTCTTTGCTTCACGAAGAGCAATGTCCTTTGCCTTTTGAGCATCCAGCTTGTAGGTATTCAGCATTACATTCAACTCCTTATTTTCAATCAGAGCTTCTTTCTCCCTGGTCAAATCTTTCTCGATGTTTTTTTATGCCAACACCTGATTTGCAAGGTCACTACTACCAGCAATGCGATCTTTCGCCTCCGTCAGCAACTTCTTGATCTGCATTACATTCACAAATTGAGTAATCGAATAACATACCAGTTTCTTTAATTGAAGCATAGCAAAAAAAAATCTCACCTTCGACATGTTTCGGTGGCCCTCGCTAAAAAATGTAATCAAGCTCTTCGCCCTGACTATACAATCATCAACTTCAGCCCGCAGTACATCCGTCCCCAGCAAATAAGAGTCCATCGTTTCTGATAAATTTGTTCTTTGATGACTCTCCACTCCCCCACTTCTTAGAAAATGCACTTGTCGCACCCCGTGGAGGATGCCCATCGTGCAAAGACAACTGGCTGATCAATCTTCACCGCCTCCTCATTTGTTGACCGTCGAGTATTTCTCTTATGAGGAAGTAAAGGAGTTACAACTTGGCTCCTAACCCCTTTCTTCTTACTCTTTCCCAATGTTTCTGCAAACATAAAATCTATCTCCATCGCATTGGAATCAGTCGTGTACCCAGCCAAAAAAGGATTTTCCAATGGCAGACTATACTCTGCGGCCCTCTTGTTCTTCGTCGACATCTTACCATCGATAACTAGGACTTCTGACCCTTTCGCTCTTGACCTTTTTAATCCTGCCTCTTGAAAAAGAGAACTCACTTGCTCTTTGGTCGGCGGCAAGATTGTCGATCCTACCAAAGAATCCCTTCCTGATCTTGTACAATTCTACTTGTACTTCAAAATTCCTATCGACTTCTTTCAAAGCTGTACAAACAAAATATACCAGTTACACACAGATTTGGATATAAAATAACAAACAACATTGACATTTACGTTACCTAACCACAAAACTAAATGAAACGTCTTTCTTTTTAATGGCTCCCCAGGATTTTTCTTGTCGAACTCATAGTTCCCAGACACGAGTAGACGTTCATCGGTATATCGCCCTCCAGTCAAAACCATGTCATAAAACAATGGTCTCTTCAAAAACCTTACCAAGTACCAATAACCTAACTTATTTGGGTTCATCTTGAGTGTGTAGTACACACATAAATCGTCAACTGTGATCAACTCTTTCCCCATTGACTTTAATCGACCATTTAGCACCCCATATACGCGAAACAAGTCATAAACATTCGGGTTAAACTGCCCAGGTACCACATCGAAAAAGTTCATCAACCTCTTCTGGTCAGCTCAAAGAAGAAGCTTCAACCCCTTTTTAATTTGTTCTCGATGTACGAGAATACCATCCAAGGGAATTTCCTGGTCGGTCATATCATATTGATATTCCTCTAACCTAATATTTTGCAGAATACCATACTTCTTCTTAAAACTCAGTATCTCCTTCGTCTCTGGACCCTCTTCATAACAGGCCTCCTCACCATCCTTCAAATCTTCCTCCCCGCCCCCACTACCTTCCCGACCACTAACCTGTGGCTCGTGATCCACATCAGTCTCAGTACCCTCCCCGTCCGAAACTTCGACAATCCTAGGAACCATCCTAAACTGATCGACACCAGTTAAACCTGCACTACTCGACCTCACCCTATATCTACCTCTCAACTGTTGTGCACATGTAGTTACATCAATCATCAGGGGCTCTACGTCTTGAAGGTTTTTAAATATATCTTTATTATAGATTTGAGTTGGTTCAGCCATTTTTACGAATCTGAAAATTAGATTCCATTTTTAACCACAGTTAGTATCTATCATATATGTTACATATATATGTTCATATATTCATATTCATATAGTTGTCAAGTTTATTCTCCAACGCATCATTCTGACATTACTATCTACTACTATCAGTACTACCAGATACACTTACTACATTCAGTTCTCGATACAATTTAACTATTTATTCATTAATTATTAAAACATCGATTACTGTACTAATTTTTCATTTTTATCAAAATTCAGGAATTTCAAGAGTTCTTGACAATACTTCGCCTGTTTCTCGCCAAAACCACTCCAACTCAAAAAATCGTAGAAATCACCTTCTCTGGCGTAAATTTCGGTCAATTCAAACCTAATTTGAAACTCATTTCCAACAATCTCGCCGAAATCCTAACAAATTCCCTACAGTCGCGCCGTACTCACCGCGACTTCCTCAAATCCTTTCTCCCCTCATCACCACCAATTAATCACTTCTCTCTCACCTAAACACCTTTATAAACCTTTCTGATTATATTGTCAGGAAATTAATACCATTAACGATCGCCATTCAACCTTTGTCGTCCAAACCCTAACACAATCGAATTTTAATAACATCCAATCCATCAAACCTAATTCAAATTCCTTCTACCAATACACTAAACATACCTACATCTACCAATATTTACAAACATCAATTAAGAAACATACACAATCAATACAGTTACTAACCTTAAATATGCACTGCTTCGGTGTCCTTTTGTTTCGCCTGCTTTGCTCTTTCAATCATAACACTGATCTCCTCCTTCCCAATTGTTGACAACGACTCCAATGACGAGCACAATGAGTTCGCATTTGAAAGGTTTTTTGTAGAGTTTGTAAAATATGAACAGTCGCCCACTTCCAAACTATTTATAGACCCCACAGGACTGTTTATCACACAACTTCGCAACCGTTCGAGTAATCGAGCATAACGCCGTCTTTTCTCAAATTCTTTGACTCTTTGCCTTCTCCACACTAACAAGCCCCTATATTGTTGCTCCAATCCTTCCATATCTCGAAGAACGTCCTCTGACATATTCATACTCAACTGAGTACAACCTGTTTTATCATAAAGATGTTAATGTTGTACATCATCTTCCTTATACTTCCAAATTTCATCTACAGGAGCACACCTCGCCATGTTTAATTCTCTCAATACCTCTACATATTTTTACTTTATTTGCGAATCCCTCTATCTACGACAAATATTCCACAATAAGATCAAATTTCAAAATTGTATTCGACATTACAAATACCAACAAGAAACACATTACTACATTCCAAAATTTTACCAAGTCCAAAATATATTTGATAACAATTTAACATTACCAAACATCGACAAACAACATTCTGACATCGAATTCTATTATCATTTCATCTTCAAACATCATTCGACCACTATATTTACTACTTTTACAAATTCAATTCACACACTCCTAACTACAACAACATCTTCCTTCTTAATCAACATCTTTGCACAAGTATACATGTAACTCACACGTTCAGGTGGACTCCAGAATTATAGTTGACAACAAAACTAGAAATCCTCTTCAACATACTTCACCTCTGCCTCGCTCATCCCTTCATAATATGGCTCAACAGGATCTTCCAAGTGAATGTTAACATTCCGATTACCAAAATACCAACTGTATAATTCCCAATACTTCACTTTCACGCGACTGTACACTTCGTTATTTACTTGCACCCTAGTCTTCACCATTCCTTCAATCACAATTCTTATTTTAAAATATCCAGGGGATATTTATAGTCCTACAAAGTCCAAGTCAACACAACAAATATTTATTTCTCCTTAGAACTTTACAAATTTGAACAGTCAAATCAATCAACCTTAAAATCTATTCTTGTCCCCACTCAGTCAACTTACTTTGAGATGTTTTAACCTCAGCATTCAACACATTTTTACTTCGATCACTTGCGTATTAACAAACAAAAATTACTCGACAAAAATAAGGAAGTCGAAACAAAAAATTGTATTCATTGAACTAACTGTTACATATTACATTTGACAACTACCTCCTTCAATTATATTACATCCAATTATACTGCTCTCCTTACATTCAACCTTAAGGACTAGTCGCTCTGTGCATCTTTTTACCAGGATCTAACATTATTATTTCTTTTCATCAGGATTTGACATTATTGCTTCATTTCACCATAATCTGACATTATCTATGGTAGCATGGGCAACAATATCCTAAGAAGCTCAATGAATCTCAGGTTAGGGAACCTCTAAACAGAGCTGCCTCTGCAGATGAAAGGCAACAAAAAATTATATGAAGCCTCCTTCATTCGACAAGATCCCTGGACACCCAACCAGCCTTCGCATCATCATCTTCAAAATGAACAGTACACCCTTCCCCAATACTGTAGTCAGCTTCAATACCTTCACCAACAACAACTGAAACCAACTCAAACAGATACCCCACGTGAAAACACGCTTTGACTACCTCCCCCAACTCCCCCCACCATGATAACATCAATTGCAGGACCGAAAAGCAAAAACTTGGCAAAACATCTTACCTCAGCTTGGTCATCACGGACATCATCTTCTTCCTTAGGTAACTGGCTACGCCACACTTGGGGCAACATCCTTATAATCTACCACTACAAAACCCTTCTTAACACTATTTAGTTAAACCCCACTTGAATTAGCCAAGTCCAATGTCCCGCATTAATTGCTCCTCGGGAAAGATATGACCAAGTTAACTTTACTATGACCTCAGAAATGACAACAGGAAGACTTTCAAAGATATTCGGCAACCTTTTCGAATTCCAACTTCTTCTCGACAAAACCACAAGTACTTCTGTCAAGAATGGGGCGATTGTAGTAGCATATTCTCAAGACTCGACAAGATTAAGTCAACACAGCCTACTCAAAGATAGAAAACATTTGAGAAGATACCTCAATTCCTTGACCTACTAAAACTAGAAATTATGCCTGGTCAAGAAAGAGCTGCTAGAGATCCACAAAGTTTGCCCACTCTCCCTGGAATAGGAGACTGTTTCTTTCTTTTTGTAAATAGCCTGTATCTACTATAAATATAGGCAGATAGTAGATTATTCAGATCCGTAACCCTACTATTTTTACTTCTTTACCCTACAGTCATTCAAAAACTTATAATAACTACCAACATATTGGATTTTACATAAAAACCCTCCTCGAGGTCGTTGTTTTTCTCTGCCTTTACTGAGTTTTCCAAGTAAAATCTTGCTTGTTTAGCTTATTATTGTACCTTCCTTACGAAAAGTATTGGCGAAGATTATCCTTTCAGAAAACACGCCATTACAGGGAGGGTGAGAGGGAAAGGGAGAGCAGAAGAACCATCACAACCACCTCAACCTTCAACTCCTATTTCAACTAACCATTACAACAATCACAATAATCATCACAGTCATTTCAACCATCTCATTCAACTGGTCAGCATTTTAGAGCACCTAGGCAAGATCTTAATGTTAGAAGAGAACATGGTGGATATAGAGCAACTCAAACATCCAGAGGGTTTGCGCATTGGTTTAATGCTATAGGGAAAGGAGAACCATCTAATAGAGTGACTAACAAAGCTATTTTAATGTTAGGGCCCCTTAGAGAATTTGATCATTTTGTAGCTATTTCAATGTTGCATTTAAGTTTAACAATGGTGATGTTTAACTGTCATTTGTAAGATAATTTGTTATGTGTTTTATTATTTAAATACGACATTTCAGATGTTTAACTGTCATTTTATATGATTACATTTTCGCCTTCTTCTCCACTGTCACTTTTGTAGCAAATTGAACTACAAATTCATCTAATGACATCGTCATTTTTACATTCTTTATAAATTCTTCTCTTATTGTATCAGTTAACCAAATAAAATTATTACAGATTGGATCTTCACATTTCATAAACTTCTACCCAAATGACTGTTGTGTCTTAGAAGTAAATATTTTTATAAGGTAATTGCACCCATGTGCAGTGCATGGAAATCTAACCCAAAGATAGTCTTTCACCTAATGGTTACTTGGACCACACCGAAAACAGCCATTTGAACTTGATAAACCTCCTTCTGCTCCCTTGGCTTGATTAACAGCATCTGATTACCATTGAAAGGATCCACAAATTGAGTGTTGACACTTTAAGAACTTCCTTTCATAGTTATTTTTAGTAAGAGATATCATCATCTTTATGATGCCATCGCACGTAGCTTTCTTGCATTTTATCTAAACCCAAGGACATTTCGATGCAATGCGACCATCAAGATTGCATATTTGACAAACAACCTATAAAAAATTCAAGAAAACTAATGTTTTAATTTTAGTTTTTAGACCCCCTGTGTCTTAAATAATTAGCTTTTAGACCCTATTTTGAGTAGATGCAAACAAACTTCTGACCTTATATTATGTGCCAGCTTTATGTTTTCCATCACCCATTTTGAGTTCAGAAGATGAAGTCTTCCAATAAGAAAATAAAGTAGTTAATGTGAGAGAGGAGAGGAGGATGAAGATCTGGGTTGGTTTTACAGCCGTAACTGGGGTTGTAACGGTCGGATTTATCGTAGTTGTATGATCTGTTTGATGAAAAATTATATGTGGATCTAGTTTTACAGCGTGTCATTACGATATAATCATACGTAGGACTCATAATTACAGTGTGACATTAAGATTAAATCATATGTGGCAGAGCTAGGGGTATTTATGGTACATCATATTATTTTCATCTCAAAGAGCAACTTTCAGGGTGTTTTAGGGTCCAAAAGCTAAAAATGGCAATCATAGGGGGTTAGCCCAATTCGTGGTCATTATTTCAGGTCTAAAAGCTAAATAACCCTACTATTTAAGAGGCAAATTCTACTGAATGTGGTTTCTATAGAATTAACATCTTAATTTAGTTTCTGAAAACAAGTTTATCGTATTTATGATCTATCTTATTATTATATTTATTTTTAGATTTATGTGCTAATACATGGGATTCTTATATACTGTAATGGGTTTGGGGTTTAAGTGTCTTTGCTGGCTGGTTTTAATTAAATCGTCGCTTACCTGATCGTAGAATTCATTATTTCTTGTCGTTTCTTCGACAAGATAGGTGGGTTCTCAGCCTACATTAGGTTATCTTCGAAGCATAATTGCTTCTTTTTATATAAAAACCATAGCGATTTGTGATATTTACCTAAACTAACGGAATTAACGGGAATCAAGGGAAAATGCCATGTTGCCTACTCTAAATCATTCAATTATCTCTTAACTAAAACCCCTACTCAATCGCATAAAAAAAATAAGAGCGCAAGTAAAAAACATAATTCATTAAACTATTAGTACGCACATGTCCTTTGAGGATCCCATATGATCCCAATAGATTGTGTGAAATCCAAAAAAACTGAGAACCCCAACTATCGGCTCTATATGCGGCATTTAAGAGATATAAATTTATAAAATATGCTTCATTACAATGTAACGAAAGAGAAGGAGGCTAACACTACCTAAAATAAATTTTGTAATTGTTTTTCAAATGTACACAAAATGGGAGGTTGTGAAACTAATCACGTTCCCATCTCGTAGTGGTGAGGCACTCGAATATATAAACAAAACAAAATTCAGGGAAGATAATTTTAATTAGGATCCCATACCTTTTCAATCTCCCTAGATGTCTTCCTGGATGCGCTCAGAAGGGATAACAGCCTCCAAATTGCATAAGCCAAATCAAAAAAAAAAATAGAGGAGGAATGCCCTATACAAATTACAATGAATTACAGAGGAATTAGTTCACATACCCAACAAAATTGAAAGATGAAAATTCTTATTAAGAGAAAACCAAAAGAGAATGAAAAACCACAACAAAATCAAGAGGAAAACCTGAGATTGAAGATATGGTTAAGATCGGTGGATCAAAATTTGTCACACATCGGGGTGTAGAAGAAGATGTAGTTTACAACAAGATATAAGAAGATTACAGCTATTAAATTGCACTGAGGACTTTTAAGAATAAAACCCACCTAGCCCAACCTAACTAGGGAGTAAAGTGTTGGGGAGCAATATCGATACAATGGGGGCTCGTGCCCTAACAATATATCAGGTCTGCAATCAATTAATTAGAGGTAAGAGAAAGATTATTTGTGAAGATGTAACAATTCCCAATTACTCTTTCAATAGAGAGAACCATTAAGACCAGAATTACCATTACGTTTGGAGGTTCATTGCCGTTCGGAAGATTTAGAGGAGGATTGAGAGTCGTAAAGAGGAGCTATGTTTGTGTGAGAGAATGGAAGTAGCCCATTTTTTAGGAGTTTTAAAATCGCTATTATAAATTCTTGGAGTATTTTTTTTCTCAAAATAACCTTTTTGTTTTTAAATAAAGTGAGTGGCACTTCTTTGTAATTTTTAAAACCATTAAGACTGTACGGCATGCGGGACAAACGTAGCCACGCAGGACAATTCTATGCCAATAGGACAAAACTGAGGAGATTAAGACACGACACCACGCGGACAATCAATGCCATGTAGGAAAAAAGGAGATTTATAAATAGACTAGTTATGGAACTCGTGCTACGCATGGATGATAGTATCAACTTAAATAATATTAAGTGAGGACGACAACATCGGAAAAAAAATAAAGTCCATTTATTTTTGGATAAAAGTAAAAGCAGCCATTTCCTCAAGAAATAATTAATAATAGTATTAACGGGGTTCTACCCAACATTTCTAGGTGCCGGGTCAATTTTATCGTTGATATAATGTGTCATCAAATCTATTATGTAAGGAAAGAGTGTCGAGACAAGTTTATTTTTAACAAAATGTGGCATTACTAAGCTTTTTTGCAAGTTTCAGTACTAAAATCTAAAAACTGAATATTATCTCCAAACCATATTATTTAGTTCCCTATTTTTAAAAGCTAGTAAGACTACAACATACACATCCAAATCAAAGAAGATCCCAAGATAAACAACCCACATCAAGATCACGTCAAATAAAATTACATATTATTTATGAGCCCGTGCTACGCAAGGAATATTTAAGTTCAAAAGGGTAAATAAAGGTGTATTTGAGAAATAGTTAGTTTTCTACGTATCCCTTAACCATATGTGGACCTTCAATTCATTTATACACAACATATAGTTACTACTAATAAGTGTAGTTAATCATGTTGGGGCTCAAGTCTATAGGAACATGAACTAACATACACGCATCCGTAGATCTTGAAAACTTTGAATAGTTAGATGATCTGGGTGGGCGTTAAACCACAACCTTGACATATCTAATCTAATTCAAGACGCTCTCATTTGAGCTAAAAATCGATAGGTATTTCACGTGAATCCGTAATTGGTTTTGTTTGAGGGTGTAACTCATAAGGCAATGCATCAAAAGTGTTACAAACAATGAAAACAAAGACCAAAACTAATTTTATATAAGTTGGCAACTACTTATGTATACCTGCAATATTTCGATAAGTGAAAGAGATGTGGAATTACCTTTGTAGCAGATTGAGTCAAATATGTCTATGCCAAGAAAAAGTTAGAGACCTGGTCAATATACAAAGCACTGTTATGACATCAAAAGTTACTTCTGAAGGTATCACCCAGTGCAAGAAATGAGACGGCAACGAAAAAAAAATATATAAAACATAGTAGATTTTGCCTAGTCATTTTAAACGAGTCGTGAAGAAATTAAAAATATGTATTGCTAGTTCGCATTGCTTCGTTACGTATGATACCTCGGGCTAATACATAACATGAGAGTTGATGAGGCATAAGTTGTAAATCAAATAACAAAATAACTTTGGCGGGGGGGAGAGAGATTTTCATTCCAAATGCAAAGATGTTAGGAAAACTAAACAGTACCCGGGAATTACAAAATTGCAAAACTCTTATCATGCCTCATATTGTGCCGCGTGGGAAAAAAAAGACAAAGCTTGCAAGAATCATAAACTGCTTGGTGAGACTAAAGCATTATGAGCATTCAATCATCTTGATTGTTGCAAAAATGAGTTTCCCTTCAGAAACTCAAAACTAATAAACCATTAAGCTGTAAGCAGTAATTGAAAATGCTTTAGTGGCGAATATAAAGAAATGACTCATACCTTTAGGGTCTCTTTGTTTATGATAATTATGGATGATAGAAAAGGAAGAATGAGTTCAGCAGTTCAATTTTTTTCTATCTTGATAATCATTTTTAAGCAAGATTTCTTTCTCAGAGACCAATACCAAAACACAAAACTTGCACAATGAAAAATGAAAGAGAAGAGTGGGCTCTTTTGAGTAGAGCTCTCAAACATCCGCAACAATTATAGTAACGAGTATGGATATGTGTGACATAGGATATGGGTAGGTCTCATAGTTAGTTGCTAGTTTAAAACAATAATTATTATCAAATTCATTTTCACCCAATGACCTTACAACACCAAAGGCTCTTTAGAATAAGGATTCCCTTCAAATCCATATGGTAAGCTAATAGAGTGAACTACGTTTTCAATCCAACTGTCTTTTCTAAGAGTATGGCCTCAAACTCGTAATAAGTGGACACCTTCTCAACTGTAAAATGGAAATTGATTGTGGTACAATAAATAACATGTGAAGCTTCCATCGTCTGATGGTTGGGCCTATTTATCATAGACATGATGCTCAACTCAACTTTCAATAGTTCTAGAGGTACTTCAAAAACCGCATGCAACTTTGTAAAAAGTTAAACAAAACATTAGTTAGACTTCATTATAATTCCATGGGCAACTGCACCTTCGTTGTAATACACGTATGCTTGATACGATTTGAAAAGTCAATACACATTTCCCCCATGTTGTAAGTATCTCAACTATCAGGAACAGAGATAGGGAAGAAGTGAAGCTTCTGCCAGACAAATATAAAGACAAAATCAACTCGAAAAAAGTAAAAATTCTTTTTAACAAACCTATCATAGATATAGATTATACGTCTAATAGTTATACGTTGTAATCCTCTAAAACCAAATTATGAAAAT
>JACGCM010000568.1:0-196668 GCA_014058105.1 Kingdonia uniflora
ATCACTGAACTGGATTTCACCTAAGATCCCATGAGCTATTAGATAAAACTGTTCGCCAGAGGCCGTGTGCGTTGGAAAAATCAAAAAAAACCAGATCCTCCTGGATCAGGAAAGGACCAGAAGAGAGGGAAAACAGGGGACTTCCCTGGTTACCACGTGCTTGGGACGCGAGAACGCTTCCTCATTGTAGCTTTCCTTTATTGTTTGCTGTACTGAAAAAAGGAACAGTAGCCAAAATATCAGTGCAAGTCAAAGAGTTCGTCAAAAAATTCATAATACAATGCAATATTTTTGTATAATCCTAATCTATACACGGAAATACAACATGACATCAAATACTCAGAGTTTACCACAATCATACTCCTAAACCCCATAGCCTACACCTTTCCAATCGTATTTCCTTCTCGTAACTTGTGTTATAAGAGACCAAACAATAAGGATTTATAATTTCATGACATTAGTGATTAGTGAGGCCTTAGGTATTTATATTACTTTCCTTTGCATCGAATTTTAGTTGTTCACCGGTCTGATTGAAATATGGTAGCACAACAAAGTGAACCTTCCTGTATATGGCCATTACTCACACCCCGAAGCGCTCAAGTCTCGGTATCTAGCTGCAATGCCTCAGCCCACTATATTTATCTGATTAAACTGATTATGCGAAGCCATTAATGAAGGAAAAACACCAGTTTTAAACAAAAGGACTTAGGTTCTGAGAAACCCTAATTTTAGTTAACTAAACTCTGTATGAAGAACTGAATTAACTAACTAAGAAACAAGTAACCTGAACTCTCTCGAACTCCCTTATAGAACACAAGGGGGGTTAAAATTATGAACCCAAAATTCTCATTAAAATCTTCTATTAAAACTGGGAAACTGCTACTAACTAGGCTGGGCCTCTCTATCAAGGCTGAAGTAAAGACTAAAAGTAGCATTAAATAGACATAGATGGTACGGGGGGTGACAATCCTATGAGGGATTCTCCCACATCAAACCCTCCGTCTGAGAATTCATCCCGAAATCATGGGGTTGGTACTTTCAGAGTACTCATGCACGTTTTGCTCCCAGTCTCTCGTCTTCATCCTGTATACGTGCACGAAATTTGTACGGTGGAACTCTTTTTTGGAATCTTGAAATCTTTCTGCAGATTTTCCGCTCCAGAATTGTACCAAGAACGGGGGTCGATGTCGTCACCCAGACCCCTACCATCCATCGCGTCCACAAATAAAAAACTAAGAACTTACTGTAGTCCGCGCCTCAAACACCTGCTGTCAACCTTCCATGTCTGTTCATGTAACTATAAGTACAATCTGTAGTTGTCTCTCCTAATTGGGGAGAAGTTTGTGGTACCTACCACTTTCTGATTGATGTCTAAGCCGTCATCCCTTGTTTGTTGGTATCTCCAGGGTCCGTCTCTACGGAAACCTCGTGGTTGTCGTGGTTGTCGTGGACAGTTCGTGGCCTTGGGGTTGTACCTAATTTTTCCTCATTTCACAAGTTTTTTTTCGTCGATAGCGAACTCTTCTTCAATCGGGAAGTGGTTTCATCGTTACTGCCAAACGAATATCGTAGCCCCACTCCTCACTTCTCTTCATCTTCAGATCGACACATCGTTGGTTCAAATTGTAGAAACGAATCATTCAATTTGCGGGTTATAATCTTTGATGGGAGCATACTCACTGTTTGTTGAGATGCACTCTTCTGTGAGCCATTTGTTTGGTATGCGGTTGGAGCCGCGTAACGAACTCATGTATTTGCACTTTGGCGATGGTTTTGGGTTTGATTCCAAAGCGTTCGAAGCCTTGTTTTTTAGACTCCAAGACTTCAACCACCTGGTTTATGTACGGAATCGTCGCTCGCTCAGCGCGACGCTTCCATTCCCTCTATAGAGAGAGATTCGGCTAGCCCCCAACGGAGGTGTTTGGGGGCGGGGGGGTGGGTCTGGCGGGAAAAAAACTCCTTTACCCAAAGCCTCGGATAATTATCAAACTATCCTCATAATCTCGCAAACTTTATCCTCGATAAGTTATCAAACTTATCTTTTATCCTGATATACTCTTGAAGCTAGAGTATTTCTTCGTCGCTGCTTCTTCCCGCGAGGCTCTTTGCTCTTGAAACTGACTACACTTAGATCTCACAGTATCTCTGGTAACAAAATTTTGACGACAATCTATCTTGGTATAACGTCATTAGATTTTACTAGCACTAAATCACTGTAGCATTAACCAGAAAATGCAGTAAGCAGCACTAAAAGTACTGTAGGAGTTCCCAAAATCATGTGAAGCAGTCCTCCGAAAACACCGTCATTAGTCGTAACACAATCTGCATAATCTTGCTCATCAGGCTTATACACGGTGAAACTGATTAACGCGAAGCAGTAGATCACGAAAAATACCAGTTTAATAAATGAATTAGATTCTTGTAAACCCTAATTTTATTAACTAAGCTCTTGTGCTGAATAATGAATTACCTAACTAAAACAAATAACCTATGACTCTCCCTTTTATAGAACACAAGGGGGTTAGAATTAGAACCTTAATTTTAATTGAAATAACTGCTAATTAAATTGGGAAACGGGCGAATAACCTAGTTGGGCAATCTCCAATAAGCTAGCTAAAGACTAAATCAAAGCATTAAAAACATTCAATAAACATAGGTGCGTAGCGGGTTGGGTAAAACGATCATATTAGTGATGCCGTCAACATATATAATATGATTTTAGATAGAAGGCTTAAGACTATATAAATCCGGCAGAAAATGATGGATTTTCAACTATAGTTAAAAGCGGTCGAAAATCCTTAGCGAATAGGAGAGTTTTTTGTATATGCCTTGATATAACGAGGAAGGTCGCTATTTATGCCAACCTCAAATGTTGTATATATTTCATATTTGATGTAGTGACAATGCAAGGATTTGGAAAAGGCAAGCCATTGAGATGCCCGATTTACCGAGCGTAAAGGACAATAGGACATTCTAGCAACTTTGACGGATGATTTATATGATGAAGGAAAAATATTTACAAGAAAGTGATATGGATCAAACGTCTCAATAATTAGAGTCTAAATATTGGTTTGGGGATGAACCAACAACTAATACTAGAATAACTAAGGATCTTGGTTTAAAATATGGTCATTTTAAGATAAAAAACTCAATTCTTAGGATTCTTTAAGTGGTAATAATGATATTGGTATTAAAGAAGATCATACAATGTGCCAAACCTCGTGTGAAGTCCTCTCTTTACTCTTTTCCTAATACAGTCCTGATCCCTAATGGATGACCCTGACTACTTGATTTTCTTATATCCATGAAACTTAAGGTGCAATTAGATGTGTCACTTTTTATGTGCAGAGTTGAGAGACCTTGATTCCAGTTGTGCACCGGTATTTTGATGCAGCTTTCTTTTCTCCTGAGTTGATTATTAAAGTTCATTAGGGGCTGGAGTGTGTGCTCTTGGGGTGCATTGATCCCTCTTTATACTTGTAGTAATTACATACGTCTCGAAACAAAATTGAATGACGATATTCACATATTATCGGGAACGAATTTTGAAGTCCATTTTACACTTAAACTCTGATTGATGAAGTGTAGTGTGGGGTCTATAATGTTTGGATACCTTAGCTTGTCCATATTCCAAGTTGCAAATTTTCCACCTTAGTTTGTTGGTGCACATTTAGTGAGGTAAGCAAATATAGTAGGGAAAAGAGGGTTAGTGTGCCTTTGGCTATAACGACGAGATTATCCTTTTCAAATCATGAATTATAACCTGCGTCTATATCATTTCCTCTTCTAAACCTTCACAATTCTACTAATACGTTATATATTCTACAAATGTATTTCATTCTGCCTATATCTATATTTGGTTTGGTTTTGGTTGAGAGATGGGCAAATCCAATCAAACAAACCAAACCAAATTTAGTTAGTTATATGATCCGACAGAGCCCACACAACAGTATAGCTTTTCTGAGAACAAATTAAAGCTTCTAGAAAAAGTTAATATCTGCTCGCTTACTTTCTACTATAAGCTCCCATCTCAACTTATTCATATTCATATTCATGGACTGATAGAGTTTAATTCTACCTCCATTTTTAAAATTATCGTTGGTCCAAATAAAACTTGGGCAAACCTAACTAAAATCAAGTTAAACTTCATCTAAACTTGACTCGAACTTACTTAAACTCTTATGAAAGCCTTAAGCTCTAGTAAATACACAAAAGCCCATTGATGGGAGGTGGTTTCATTGTTAATAAAATTGTATTTGTTGTTATTTAAATAATTTTTTTGTATGTATACTTATAGATTAAGTTTAATTGCAACCTTAGCCTAAAATTGAAGTGCATACCTTCCCAAAGCCCAAAGTAGCCCTTTTGCCCAAGATTAAAGCGCCAACACTTCCAAGGCATGACCTTGCCACTTTGCCCAAGATTGAGGTGTTCACATTGCCCAAGCTTGAAGTGCCTACATTGCTTAAGCATAAACTCGCTCATTTGCCCAATATTGATGTGCCAACATTGTTACCACTTTGTCCAAGATTGAGGTGGGCAGATTGCCCAAGCTTGAAGTGTCATTTCTACCTTTTGTAATCTCATAAAATTGGGATAATCATCGTGTACTATCATCTTGGGTTATCTATTGCAGTAAGAAAGTCACATATGAAGCCCAGTTCATTGTAGTGGGTTTTTTTTATCCAGAAGGATCTAGGCAAGTTCTATTGGAACTAAGACCTTGTAACCAAGTCCTATTGGGACTAGGAACTTGTAACCAAGTCCTATTATAACTAGGAACTTGTAACCCTTATAAGAGGGGAAAGACTAGGCAAGTCTTATCGGGACTAGAAACTTGTAACCCAGTCCTATTGGAACTAAGAACTTGTAACCCTTATAATAAAGGGCAAGGCTAGGCATTGTTTTCTTATGTTAGATCTAGAAAGAGTTTTGAAAGAGGCCTAGGGTTTTTGGAGTGATTTTCTTGAAATTACTTTGTTTTTTAAGCAATTGAAGCTTTGTTTTCCTAATCAATTGGTGTTCTTTAGACTTTTCAGCTAATTAGAGCTTTTTCATCGTATTGTGGATTAAGTGGTATCAGTTTTCCAGTTACGATCTTCGGTGGTTGATTGTGGTTTATATTCTCTACACGTGACCGTCTTAAGAAAACGAAGAAGAAGCAAGTGAGTCCGTTGAAGATCCATAACAAACCTAATTCGAAGAAGAAGGACGATTTTAAGATGGGTGATTCCATCGAGCGACTTGCGACTTTGGAAATGATTGTTTCCGCCCTAACTTCTACTGTAGGGGAGTTGGTTGAACAATTGCATCTTACAAACCTCGCGAAGGTTTCTACTTCGACGAAATGGCTTGACCGCTCGAAGAAGAATGGGGTTATGGAGGTGGATGAAGAGGATAATTTTGCGGTGATCGATAGCGATTCTAGTAAGGCCGAATCCGAAAAGGAGCAATTGGGTATTGGTAAGTCATCGAATTCTATTCGAAATCTTCGTATTAATTTTAATATTGAAATTCTGGTATTCGATGGTTCTGTTGATGCCGAGAAATTGGATAATTGGTTCGATATAGGCTAGAAACCTATTTTTCTGTTTACAAATACTCCAATACTCAACAAATTGCTTTGCTACATTGAAATTCGCAAATCATGCACTCACGTGGTGGAAATCTTATCGAAAATGCCACGATATAGGAGATTTGGGTTGGAATAAATTCAAGGTTTTAGTGCGAAAGCCGTTTTATCCGATTGGGTATGAACAAGAGAGATGGTTTTTATGGCACAATTTGTGCCAAAAGTTTGAACAATCCGTACAAGAGTACACTACGGTGTTTCTTAACCAAGCTTTGGTTTTGGACATTGATGTGGGCGAGTATGAGGTGTCCATGAAGTACACGGGGGGTTTTTCGGAGTCTATTAGGAGAGAGTTGAAGCTTTTTACTGTGGCCAATATCGAGGATGCTACCGTGAAGGCAATTGCCATTGAAGGCAAGTACTTGAAGAGTGACAAAGAAGACGACAAGATCAAGTCGGGGTACAAGTCAAGTTGGAAAAATGAGCATAAGGATGAGGCCAAAAGAGCGGGGTCTTCGTCCAAGGAGTAACATTGCAATCATTGTAAAATGAGTGGGCATATTTCTGATTATTGTTGGAAACTTCACCCGAAGCTTAGGCTGAAGGAGGATAAGAACAAGAAAAAGAGATATGCACTAGCCGCAAAGGTTGTTGACCTTCTGGATTTAGATAAACCAAATCCTAAGCTTATACTTATGCTTCAGTGGACTTTGGCTGCCGAGGAAGGGAGTCGGGAAGAGCTTTTTTCTGTCAGTATTCAGGTAAAGCAGAGTTTAGTTAAGGCTATTATGGATCCGGGTAGTCAGAAAAAATTGATTTCTGAGACGTTGGTAAAGAAGATGGGTTTGACAGCTACAACTCATCCAAAGCCGTATTGTTTGGGGTGGATTCAGAAAGATGCGGATGTGATGATCACAAAGTAGTATACATTTAAGTTTGCGATTATGAGAAGTTTATTGATGAGGTAACGTATGATGTGGTTCCTTTGGATGTGTGTTAGGTCACCTTGGGTAACCCTTATCTTTGGGACTGAGATGCAATTCATTACCGTAGAGCTCACAAGTATTATCCTGTGAAGGAAGGAAAGGAGTTCTATATGAATACTTGTAAGGAGCATGTCACTACGTCAAATTTGGTAACGACGACTCAGGTAAAACGGTTGGTTAATGCAAGGAGCAAGTTTGTGTTATTGGTGCGTCCGGTTCAGGAGGGTATGTTAGCTAGAGTGTTATCTCCAATTACACCATTTTTAAGCAACAAACCGATTTGGGGAAGTTGCACGAGGAGAGGTTGTGGTACAGACTGATCACAAACTATTCCAGTTTTCACTACACAGCCCAAGCTATAACAAGCTCGCCAGATGAATGGGAGGCCGTTTCTCCAACAATTACCCTTGATTATGCAGTATAAGAAGGGAGTGGATAACAAATTGGCTGATAGGTTATCTTAACCCCCATTACCAACTATTTTTGCTATGTTGGTTTCTATGGAGATATAACCTTTTGTTAAGTCAGGTTAGGTTACGGGATATGATGATCCTAAGGGGTGTAATGGGTTTCGCCGAAAGTTGCTGCCAGGCAAGACATATTTTGAGTCGTTCCGAGTTGGGAAGAAGGGTCAGCTACCTAGTACGACATAGTGGTACAACAGAGACATGGGCAACACCGCATTCCCACATCTCTAGTTCTAGCTTGAGTAGGAGCTCAAGCCTCCTAAAGGGGGGAGCCATAATCCAGGAAGATCTAGACAAGTCCTATTAGGACTAGGGACTTGTAACCAAGTCCTATTGGGACTAGGAACTTGCAACCAAGTCCTATTATAACTAGGATCTTGTAATCTTTATAAAAGGGGCAAGACAAGGCAAGTCCAATTGGGACTAGGAAAACTTGTAACACAAGTCCTATTGGGACTAGGAACTTGTAACCCAGTCCTATTGGAACTAATAACTTATAACCCTTATAAAAAGGGGCAAGGCTAGGCATTGTTTTCTTATGTTAGATCTAGAAAGAGTATTGAAAGAGGCCTAGGGTTTTTGGAGTGATTTTCTTGTAATTACTTCATTTTTTTAAGCAACTGAAGCTTTGTTTTCCCAATCAATTGGTGTTCTTCGGACTTTTCAGCTAACTAAAGCATCTTCATCGTATTGTGGATTATTTATTGGGGGGCTTTTAGTATATGGATCCAAGCTGGAGCCTAGATAAATATTTCCTACTTCATTGGGAAAATATTTTTATTAGGTTCCAAAAACTTTCTCTTCCCAACAAAAACTTATATTTTTTTAAAATTTCCTCATGTCTCTTCATATTTCCCCTTCTTCATCAAAGAACCAGATTTCTTACTTGAAGTTTCTAGAGTTAAGAGTAATTTCTTTTTACTTTCTTATGTTCATGATTTTTTTTTGTTTATGTCGTTGTCTCTTGATTAACCAATGTATGAATCGTTGTTGTTGTAGGTAAATATGGACTTACCTAGGGTTGATTCTATTGAGTACAAATCTGCGTCAAACATATTTTGTTTTTATATTGTCATGTAAGGAAGTTAATGATTTTGGATCGGAAGGTGCATAAGAATAATATAAATCTGGGAGAAAGTGTTGATTTTGATCTATGGTTAAAGGTGACCGAGACGTCTGTTAGCGAAGAGGAAAGTTGTTGCATATGCTTTGATAAAATGAGCAAGGTACAATTTTTATGGAAACTCAAATGTCGCCTTATATTTTATATTCGATGTATTTCCAAGGCAATTTTCGTGGAAAAAGAGAAGCCATTGAGATGCCCAATATGCCGAGTAAAAAGGAATGGGCATGTTAACAATTTTGACTGAAGATTTATTTGATGAGGAGAAATATTACAAGGAAATGGATTATAAAATCAAATATCTCTATAAGACTGAGTCAAAATATTGATTTGAGATTATGGGGGAACTTCATGAAGTGGCAGCTTGATTTGAAGAAAATTGTTGTTTGTTTTTTTTTTATAAAGTTCCATGTATGTCTAGTACTATGTTTATTGATATTTGTTATTTTCTTGGTACATCTTGAATATTTTTTTTTAATACATGTATGTCTAGTACCATTCGCCATGACTATACCAGTGCCTAGGGTCGGGTCGACTAGTGGTGTGGCTAATGCTCAAGCACGGACCTGACCGTGGCTATTGCATCACTTTTTGGCATGAATTTGACCGTGAAAGATTCGTGGCTAATTACAAAGAGTAAGCATGACCCATTTTGTGGCCAATACTTTTCTATAACTGCAAAACTTTTATTGGCTATTACATGTCAATGACTACGCACCCAACCGTGGCTAAAGAAATTTTACAAAGAAAAAACAAATTATATTTGCCTCGTAACCACCAAAGAATATTTCCACAAATAGCGACATCATTATATAAAAATGCACAATTTATTATCATAATATCTTAGACAATTACATAAATCAAAGAAATATAAGCCAAAAAGAATCTTCCAATGGTAACTCATCTTCTCACGGACAAGAAATCTCCTCACTGAAATGGGAAAATGATAGAAACAATTTGTAAACTTCGTAAGCTAAATTAGACTTAAGAACAAGAACAACGTTCAAGTGTAAAAGATAATAGGTTAAAATCTTACTATGTGATATCAAGTTTTTTGAACTGGTTTGCGTAAAATCCTGTAAGCATTAGAAACGTAAGTTTGTTAGGCATAATATCCTATTATACAGGCAATCATTAGAAACATAAGAAACAAATAATCCTCCAATCGTGACTCATCTTCTCACGAACGAGAAATCTCCCTGCTGCAATGAAGAAACAACAGAGAAAAATTTACAAACTTTATAAATTAAATTGAACTCCATAACTCACAAGAACAACCTTCAAGTATGAAAGCTAATTGGTTCATATCTTGATATCAAGTTTTTTGGTCTAGTTTGTATAGTATCCTACAAGCATTATAAACATAAGGGTCAAGCATAATATCCTATAGCAACAAAATGGTGGAAATGTGAGAATGGTGGAATGCGAATTCTCTATTTTGCATGAGCAAATAAATATAAATAACATCAACCTTGAGGGTGTAACTGACCTGATCAAACTTGCATGCCCTGATAAATGCTTTCATTAGAGTAGTGTAAGTAATCACATTAAGACTGAGCCCTTCCAGATAAATAATATTATCCTCATTAGTTCAGGATTAAAGAAAGATATGGTAAAAAATCAGTACTCAGACTTCAAACATAAACTTGTTAAGGATAAGAAGAAAGCTTACAATTTCCTATATATGATGAAATACTAATAACGCTTCTAGATGCCTCCCAACAATACCAAATGTACTGATCAACAAATTAAGAAAACTAATTCCACCAAAAAGGAAAAAAAAAAAAACCAAATTAAAAAAAAGAATGAGTACGCTTGAGAAGGATCTATTAGTTTCTATTATCAGGAAAAGGTGAAATCTATTTCCCCATATCAGAAAATAGGTAGTTTCTCATCATCACCAACTCATTTTTAGTCTCATCATCACAAAAAAGTAACCAAGACTTTTTTCATGTTGAGTAACTTTGGTGTTCACATTCATGTACCTAATTCATAGGTATGCTTCAACTTCTCTTGTAACTAAATAAAAGGCGGATAAAACAGTCAAGAGGAAACAAGAATACTCTAATTCTCAAAGTGGATAACTTGATCACCCATGTGAGGAAGGGACGGCTACTTACAGTTTCGATTGTCCATCTCTTGTAAATAGTACCAACGAAAAGGGTGCCACTGCCATGACTTGACTAACACTGGACTGTTTTCCATTAACCTGTGGACTGGACTATACATTTGCATAAATGTATAAAGTCAAAGGGAAAATTAAAGTGTATGTGCATGTAAAAAATGAAAGTTGTTATGCAATACTTACTTATATCTTATGGTTCTCTTCAAGTCTCAACACCATTTAGCAACTATTTAACACTTATATTGCACAATAAAAGCATACGAGTTTTCTGTGTCTTCATTTTCTTCTATTAAAAAGAAAGGAAAATAGTAAGAAGGTGCATAATGAGAGGGGGGAAGACAAAGAAAATAGAAACATATCAGCATTAACGGTAAAAGAGAAAATATAAATCTATGGAAATCAAGTCTTAGGAAAAGTAAAACATCTAACTCCTACAGTGATGATCTATGGATTATCACTGTTTTCTCTATATTCTATATGCAGTAATCTTTGAAAAGCTAGAAACAAATGGAGAATGGAATCTAGACATACAACTTTTCAAATGTTCAACAAATCAATGCTGAAAGACATTCAAGACTCCTCTAACTTATCTAATAAAGCAATGAGGAATACAGTACAAGAGCCGTAGGTTATTGAAGCACTGAAAGTCAAATGGAGACATAGGAGATCTCTTAATATTCATAACTGCAGATAAGAGCTTCCAGATATCAATGAAGTCGAAGTTTGTTGTGATGGATCAGTCACAGAAATCCCTGGAGTTTCATGCATAGGGATTGTATGCAAAGATCATAATCGGACAGTTTTAGGAACTTAAAGTATATCAGATGGTATTACAACCAGTTATTTGGCTGACGTTCAAGCGATAATCTTTGGAGTTCAAAAAGTTGTGATGAGTTGAAAACCTTACAGATAATCCCCAGCAAGAAACCCAAGAAATCTCTCCAGAGCTAAACCCTAGATTTCTCCTTTTTCTCTATCTAACTCTTTTCTCCTGTACAGAGGCCTTTAACATACACTCTATATTTATAGACTTTCCATTATGTCATCTCCGAAATGCGCATCATGAGATAATCCATTGCTTTGGATCAAATCCCCTCAAAACGAACTTATAAACAAACAAACAGAGCCATTTTCATTCGAACGAGTCATTAAATCGTTCGAATGACCATTTGACAATCCTCAGGAATTTTGGCCCAAAAGCTCAATTCGTTCGAATGACTTTCCCCTGTTTTGAGCCGTAATCCTAAAAATTTCCACCTCGGCGATAAAGCCATTTATTCTACTGCATTCATTGTGTATCCTTGTCATTTCTCAATTAAGGGAATTACCCAAGTCCTGGATTTTCCTAGACCCACCAATTGGAACCCACTTTTTGATCATCTTTGTAAACCGTGTCATTACTCTACCTTGAACTAAATTTCCCTTTTGAGAAATCTTCATAGCTCCCTTGGTACACGCAACTTTCACATCTCCACCCACTGATTTACCAACCAATACATATAAGTTCACGCTTAGAACTCCCTTCATGATCAAAGAAGATTTTCGATAAACTTTTATTACTTCACCTCGCCCAGAGTAATTGTAACCCTCATTATCTCACATGGAAAGTGAAATTAGATTATGAGTCATACTCGGCATATGTTGAACATCATGAAGAACTACGATGCGTCCATCGAACATCATCACGTGAATATCGCCCACTACCGAAATCGGCCTTCGAGAGCCATCGTTCGTCAATATAAACTTGCTACCCTCAAACCTCGCATATTTACCGAACCAGGCCTTGTGTGCACATACATGCATTGTAGCCCTACTATCAAATACCCATCCTCAATCGTGGCGAGAACCATCAGGAGCCACCACGAGGAGTGCCTCATCACCATTATTAATAGCAACCGTTGCCAGTTTGTTAGTATCACTTTCGGAGCCTCTTGCCAAACCTTTTTTTATACCTTTCCCTGCTTTGTAATCCGATCTATAATGACCCGATTGACCACAGTTCCTACAAGTTCCTTTTCTAAACCTATTAAAGCTTTTCTTCCCACTAACCACCATTGCAGAGTTTTTCCCCAAGGATTCGTTACCCTTAAGCCTTCTCTCCTCGGAAAGAAGTGTACTTGTAACCTCCTCAAAAATCAAGGTTCCCTTCCCATACATCAACGTAGGTTGAAAACGCTTGAAGGTAGACAGAATAGACCATATGAGTTGAAGCGCCTTATCTTCATCCTCAACTTTAACTCTGATCGATTCCAATTCCAAAACAATCTCGTTCAAAGAACCTAGGTGATTTCCAACGCTCATACCCTCATCCATCCTAAGCGTATGAAGCCGCTCCTTGAGGTATAAGCGATTCAAAAAACTCTTCATTTGGTATAAACTTTCAAGCTTTTCCCAAAGACCCTTTGCAGTCTTCTCTCCAGCCACGTTTGCCAAAACATTTTTAGCGAGACAAAGGCGTATCCCGTTTGTAACCCTTGAATCCAGATCTTCCCAGTCATCATCTTCATTGTTGCCCACTTTTTGGGCCGTTATACCTTCAACCGAAGTTTTAGGTATAGGCTTCCCTTTCAGTGCCTTGCGTAACCCGCCTTGAGTCAAGATATCTTAGACTTGTATTTGCTACAATCCAAAATTGATCTTCCCATCGAAATTCTCCACATCAAACTTGATCACGTTATAATACTTAGATCTTCCCATCTTTCTACTCTACTTGCCCCAAACCTCGCTCTTACACCAATTATTGGGAAACCGAGGGGGAAAATTGCAATGCGGAAACACAATACGATTTAGTAAGAACTTGAAAAACTAACTCAAACAACGGAGAATTTGAACCAAGGCAATAATCACATACACAAGGTTTAATTTAGGTGGAAACCCTTTAAAGGATCAAAATCACCCCTGACGAGCACAACGAATATATTATCAATTAGGGTTACAAGAAGTTATAGAGATCACTCAACCTTACCTCTACCCTTGCAGATAATCCTCAGCAAGAAACCCTGAAAAGAAAACCCAAGAAATCTCTCTAGAGCTAAGCCCTAAATTTATCCATTTTATTTCTCTAACTTTTTCTCTTGTGCAGAGGCTTTTAACATATACTATATATTTATAGACTTTCCATTAGGTCATCTCCAAAATGCGTATCACGGGATAATCCATTGCTTTGGATCAAATCCCCTTCAAAATGAACTTAGAGACAAACAAACAGAGTCATTTTTATTCGAACAAATCATTAAGTCGTTCGAAGGACCATTTGACAATCCTCTAAAATTTTGGCCCAAGAGCTCAATTCGTTCGAACGACTTCCCCACTTGTTCGAACGACTTTCCCCTATTTTGAGCCATAATTATAACAATCCTAGGGCTCTAGAATATATAGGAGAGGGTGGTGTTATCTTTTACTCAGTTGTTACTGAGAAAAAAGTGAAATAAACTCTAGTTTTATAGTTTTGTATTTTAGTAAAGTAGAAAACCCTAATTTCTACATAAAGTGTTAATGTTTGCTTGCACAAAAAATCTAATAAAAAGCAAACATGATACTCTTGTTTATCTCATATCAAAAGGGAAGCATAATATAAGGTCAAAATAAATAGTAGTCCCTGACAAGCAGCACGCACTTGAGCATAATATTCGGGGTTTTTTTTTTCCTTTTTTCCTATAGTTGCTTGGTGTAGGTCTTAAATTCTTTTTTCGGCGCTTTTGACGACGTTCGCATTACGTCAAAGGATGAAGAGATCTTTGTCTAAACCACTGTGATGCAAAGGATCCTAGCTAGATGGGAGTCCCAACTCCAAGTGACTGGCGGGGAGACAAGAAGAGCAAAAATGTGTTGCCTGCTACCTGCCGATGTGTGATGTCTTTACTTTCATTTCTTTGATGGTAGTTGGAAGCATCTGGGTAAGGGTACCCCTTCGCTTTAGTTGACACTCCTTGCGTCTATAGTTGAGACTTTAGGCTAAATAGACACTCTTCCTTTTGTTTAGAGATGACGCCTAAACTACTCGGGTGTTTCTCCTTCTTTCTAAACTCAGGCTGACTTCCTGCAGGATCTACGGGAGTAACCAATATTAAAAAAAACTATTGGGTCAGATCCCCGCGTGAGGCTTTGTGTTCATAGGAGTTATAGGAGCTATTAGTCGGGTAACAAAAAAAGAGCGCCTTTTTGTTAAAGAAGGATCCTAGCTTACTGGGAGTGGGTTTTTTCTATAGCAGCTCGTCGCTATGGCACAGACTCCTTGCTGCGAAACCCAACCTTTAGATACGCTCCCCTCACCAGGCACAGCTAAAAAAATGCCTTCTGATGACTTTCTAGCTTTTTAAATGATTCCAATGACAATTTTCTAGCTCTTATCTTTAATCCAGAATATGCGTGCCACCATCTCAATAGCAAAGTAACACGACTAAGGAGTAAACTACCCGAGCATAGGGCCAGAGTCCATCTTCGCATGTCCCCTTCTATCACCAAAAAGAAGGGGACTCTATAGCCCACATGACTCTTTAGCCCACATGTCTTCTCAATCAGCATAGTAAAAAGCAAGACTTAGAGGACTTTTTTGCCCACAGGACTCTCATTGTCACAGCCCATCTCGGGTCTGCCTCTACAGTGCCCGAAGCACAGCAGAATACAAGGGCGTATGGTGTACATGCACGTGCAGCCGGCATGTACCAGCCATCTTCACGGGCGCGCCGCGCCAGTGGAATAGAACCATGGACTCTAGAGCGACATCAGGATAATCCTAGATACTCGTGTGGGGTCATCGAATATGTATTCGATAAAGGTAGCAACGCTGAAGGTTCCCTTAATAATCCATATAGTATAATCTCTCGTGAAGCGTACGAGGTACGGATAACACACCTGTCTTGTAGCGGATCAGGCTAGCTCAATATGTTGGGTTCCAGATATAGGACATGTATCTCAAGGGGCGATGAGCCTGGACTGGTTACATAGTCCATTTATAAGGGACGGTACATCTCGGGCATCCCGTGGGGCATAGCGGCACCATATAAAGCCATATCTTGAAAAGCGGCCTACATTGCGAGGCAATGTCTCCTGGCCTTCCCTGCCCTAGGCCATGGAAAACTCATGACTATCCCTTGTAGATAGCCCATGTGCTGGGGTCCAATATAACCAAGCCTTGAAGCTCTTTTATTCATGGGGTGGCTTGGACCAAGGTTCCTCCTTAATATAGCCACTAAGTAAATAGCTAGTTTCCAAAAGGAAACGTTAAAACTAGAGACGAAGCGTACTGACTCTTTTCGCCCCCATAACCAATTCCAATTTCAACGAAACTTGGTGTGTATCTATATTAGGGTCTAGAGAACATATATCCAAGGTCAGAACTCAAGACGCTCAGGTAGATTTGCTCGGCATTCGGTAGGGCATCACACCCTCCCGTACTTAAAATAATCTCAACGTCCTCGTCGAGAACCTTTCTTCAATACGGCCTTATATGGATTCAATCTTCTGCATCTTCAAGAAACTAACACTCTCTCGCACTTAGTTCAGATTACTATATTTTCTTCTTCACTAGCGGATACTGAACCCAACTGCCAGTTTTGATGCTGACAACTGTGGTCTTTATGACTAAACCTTGTTCTTCAGCCTTTCCAACTGAAGTGTGTGGTGACTGAACCTTCATTCAAACTCTGGAGTCTGGCTTCTCTTCTGGATACTTTCCCGCAGCCTTTAGCCCTTCTGATCAATATATATAAGCGGTGCTTTAATTTCTAGCATCGTGCCCTTTGAAATGCGCTGCATCCTACTGCAAAACGCCTTCTCCCCTGACATATTTGGAATGCTGCTTAACTCGACAAACCTGGGGAATCTCCTTTGGACAGCCCGATAAGGATTTCTACAATCCCGTCTAAATGGTGCGTTCCCTTCCGAGTCACACTGGTATACTCTTCCTTTGAGTCGCACAATGCCTTTATTGCTCGAGAATTTAATCTTCTTTGAATCTCGGCTTCAAACTTCACTCTTCTTCTATTAGTGGTAAGGAGTAAGTCTGCTAAAACCAAGGGGTAAACTCTCCCCATCAACTATAGAACATCTGCCGTACTCTCAAACTGCTTGGCTGCCCTTTTAACTAACTCTGCAAAGGTCTTCAAACTGTGTCTGCCCTTCTTACAAAACATCTGGGATACAATATCAAGATGCGATACTCTAGCCTTACCAGTATAGAACTGAACTGGTACTCATTGTTCACTTGGGCGAGGGAGGGTAGCTCATAGAAGGTAGCATACTCTCAACAAGGCACGGACCACTCTGCCCTACCGCCAATAAAACTAGCTAGGCAGCCTATCAAGGAGCAAGTACTCTGATCCCTACCGCCGGCTAACCATCGAGGTCTACCATAAAAGCATCCTATGTGAACTTGGAAAACCCATGAGACATTTATCTGTGCAGCCACATTCTGCTCTACCACTTCGTAGTAGCCCATCATCTAACCAATGTAAGGATGGATGGCATCTGCACCTAACTTGGCAGCAGAAAGGGTGATCGCTACTCCTGCGTCACCAAGGTCTCTCAACTTTGGAGGACTCTAATCTGCCTCACTCTCTAAAGAGGACTTAACATTGGTATCTGTACTTGCCAAATTTCAGTGGTAATGACCCTTGTTGGAGCCTGTGTACATCTGCGTCATAACTAACAGCTCTTCCCACACTCAATAAGCTCGACGTCCGCGTCGAGAACAAAGTTGTGACATATAACTGATTGACTACTGAAGCGTTTCTCCATCTCTTCATCTCTACTCGAACCTGAGTACTTGGAGAATTTGGGAACAAGATACTGTCACTGTACCTGTCACCCTGAGCTCGTTGGCTTGCCACTTCCAACTGCTATCAAACTCGAGGAGGCCAACCTTCATACTGTCGCAATCATCTTTAAACAGAAGCATAGCCATTATCTATCTCTGAACTACCTTCTACAAATGTAGCCAACACTGAACGGTTATTCAGATATGGTCTTCTAAAGAGACTCCATCAATACAAATAAAGAACGAGGCGCGGGAACTCTAATCCCTACTGCCAACCACTATGTGATAAGGAATTGGGAACTAACATCCAATTTCGCTCAGGATCTTTCATCCAAAAGTATTCTTCCATTTGAGATCATGTCTGAGGTAACCCGCACAACTGACTGTAGCTTAACTTTGTTTTGCGACAACCACGTAACTTACTACTCATTGGAAACGTGATTCTTTACCAATCTGTGAGCTTAAAATGATATAGGACCATCTTGTAGAACCACATGGATCAACTCGGCTAGAGTACTCGAACGCCGACAAACCTGAAACTTAACTACAGATCCAGAGAACAAGCATCACTCGGCAACTTGCCTTCTTTGAGTAAGCAAAGAAGTATCTTATATAACTAGGGACTAACTGCGGATAGCAGACAACCCAACTTGGAGGTTGCAATTCATGTCGCGTACCCAAAAGAAACTCTGTCCTCGACGTGTAGCTGACAATATCACTGTGTGCAAACTCGGGACCCAAACCATGTCTTCATCTATTATTTCTCACCGCTCCAATATTGGATCATGACGTTCGCCTCCCGAATGTTTATGTGTCAAACTCAGGATAATCAAAACGAGTATCCACCTGGATTCTTCAATCATCTGTAGATACTAAGGAATTCCAACAAAACCAAGCTTTACGGCTTCCACACGAAAGTACTCGGTACAAAATGTTGACCATATCAATCTCTGCTGAGGGGCATTGTCCTTGATCACAACTGTTACTAAACTTTACAGTGTGTATGCGGACCGAATGCAAATAACGACATTCTAGATCGCCCTACTACTGTACTTCATAGCATCTGCTATACTGACCATCCTTATAAAGACAACCAACGATATAGATCACTGCGTCCAACTCAAATATCAATCCTTCCTCTTAGCGTCATTGCCCAAAGCACACTTAAGTTGAGCAATCTCACGCTCAGATATGAAGCCTTTCTCCCGCTTCTAATATCAACTGACATGTAGGCAACCCGCTCTACAAGCATTCACAACGGTGTTTGGATCATCTGTACGAAGCAAGTTTAACTCTGAAGATAACAAATGCCAACTAGGTATCCCATATTTCCAACTCGGGAACCATCACTCAGATCTGCTATACCAAAATCTAATAAGCTGGGGCAACTCAAACATGCCCTGAGAGACGTAGGCACAACCCATCAACGCTCTGATAAGCAAAGGCCCAACAAGCCTTGCTCTGATACCATCTATCACGGCCCAGCCCTAGTCTGCCTCTACAGTGCCTGGAGCATAGGGGAATATGAGGATGTGTGCTGTACATGCACGTGCGGCCGGCATATACCAGCCATCTTCACGGGTGTGGCGCGCCAGTGGAATAGAACTACGAATGCTAGAATGACATTCAGATAATCTTGGATACTCGTGAGGGGTCATCGAATATGTATTCAGTAAAGGCAGCAATGCTGAAATTTACCTTAATAATCTCTGCAGCATAATCTTTTGTAATGCGCACGAGGTACGGATAGCACACCTGTCCCGTAGCGGATCAGGCTAGGTCAATATGCCGTGTTCCATATATAGGACATGTATCTTGAGGGGCAACGAGCCTGGACTGGTTACATAGTCCATTTATAAGGGATAGTGCATCTCAGGTAGCCCGTGGGGCATAACGGCGCCATATAAAGCCCTCTCTGGAAAAGTAGCCTGTATTACGAGGCAATGTCTCCTAGCCTTCCCTAAGCCAAGGAGAACTCATGACTATTCCTTATAGATAGCCCATGAGCCGGGATCCAAGATGACCAAGCCTCAAAGCTCTTTTAGTCATGGGGAGGTTTGGATCAAGGTTACTCCTTAATATAGACACTAAGTAAATAGCTAGTTTCCAAAAGGAAACGTTAAAACTGGAGACGATGAATACTGGCCCTTTTCGCCCCCTTAACCAATTCTGATTTCAACAAAACTTGGCGTGCAACTATATTAGGGTCTAGATAACATATAGCCAAGGTCAGAACTCATAACACTCAGGTATATTTTCCCGGCGTTCGGTAGGGCGTCACACTCATTCTCTAGATACTTTATTTCCGAGAGGTCTTTGTCTTTGTAGGCATCGGATAAGGTTGACTACTACAACTTTTCGTCGTACGCAAGTCAAATGTAGATCGTGTGACCAATTTTTCTTAGAAATAGAGATAGGGAATCCCCAGGGAAATATATAAGGGAATCAGCCTGATCTGTCTCAGATGACATGGGGAATCTACCTGAGCGCGCTATCTGGCAAGAAAAAAAAGCTCTACGATAAGACGTTAAGGAAAATTGGTAAGACAAATAAGTCCAACGAGATGGCGTTGAGGAAAACTTGCGTTTCCCATTTAGGCAATCGGTAGCGTAGGAAGCACCACGATGACTCCCTTGAAAATGAGACCAAAGGGGTAGAGATTAGGATGTTGCTTGCTATCTGTGCACCTATGGGTATTGATCCCAAATGACTGTAGAGCCTGAAGACCCCTCATATCCTCCTAACATTTTGAGGTAGATATTGTTGCCCCGGGGCAATCATAGGCTTTTATAGTGGGGAGCGTACGAGATTGACAAACTCCTGCCAAAGCAGTGATAAGCGGAGGTATGCTTACGGTATAGGCTTTCTATTGAGGATGAAGAGCGCCCAAGATTGACAAACTCCAATTTCCCAAGGTAATCATAAGCGAAGGTGGGGGGGTCCCCTAATAAAAGGAGTTTAAAAGGCGCACTTTGTCTTCTAGATTTATACCTCGCTTATTCGCCACTTTTGACTCTAGCTCTAAACCTCCCAAAAAAGCTTATTCCTTACCTGCTGAACGATCGATCGAAATAGGGAGGATCTCATCTTAAAACATTTAGCAAGCCATTCTTTAAGCTTAAACAGCCGTACCGTTAATCCTACAAATCAGCTAACTACTACCACTTTTATAAAAGAGAGCTTTTAAGAACCTTCACTTCAACTAATAAAAAATTATGGAAACACCTTTTAAAAAAATGACAAGAAAAAACACATTTACTACACTTTGCAAATAGCTCTAAATAATCACATTCCTTTAGAGTAAATAGCAGGAAAGCGGCAAGAAAAAGCAAGGCTACCTCCCACCACGAAAAGTACATTTACGAGAAAAAGTAAGAAAAAAATAAAATGAGTTTACACTAATATTTTGCCTAAAAATGCACATTTTCGATGCCTCATTTACCTACTATCATACCCTAGCAAGCACTTTGCAAAAACGCGTACCTCCATACGTTAGCAAATAATTAGGAAACCCTAACTTTATAATCCTTAGGAAACCTAGACTATACAAAATAACCTATGGGAAGAATCTATAGCTTTTGGGGTACCTAATTTCTAGGATTAGCTCATAGGTTCATATCCTGCATTCTAGGTTCCTAACTTTGGGTAACCTTAAATTTGGGATCCTAATCTTGGGGGCCCCATTCAGCAATTTAGTAATTCATGAATTCTTAGAATTTAAGAATTGGAGGCTTCTAAATTAACACTTGATATGAGATAAACCCAATATTTGTAGTCCAAACAAATTCCTTACACCATCAAAAAATAATTAAAGAACACCTAAAGCAAAATCATAAAACTCCTAACTACAGCCACCAATTGAGAACACACATCAAACACATGATCAAGAATAATTTGAGAGAAACATGATCAAAAATTAAGGAATACCGAAAGTAAAATCATACAATATTACAACCATATCAAATATTAAAGAACCCAAATCAGGAATAAATACCCAAATATAAATACCTAGAACTTGAAGGATTCGATTTTGGTTTAAAAAGTCTTGGCCTCAATCAACTTTGAGAGTTCACCCAAACAAATAAATTTAGGGAAAAAAGAGATGCTTTCAGAGCTTTGACAGAGAGAGAGATGCCTTCGCTCTCATCAATCAATCAAAAAATTGAGACCTTCCTCCGTGAGATTTGAGATTTTGAGAGGGAGAGAGATATTGCAGAAAATTTATGTGGAGAATTTGCACTGCTCTTTAGGCTTTTAAAAATTTGAAACCCTTAAAACTACTTAGAGTTCGAAAACAAAAAGTCTGTGCTTCTAAATGCGGGAGAAATTTTTTGAATCCTGCGTTTCTAAAAATTTAGCCACGATTTTGGCCACGAACATGAAAAATAGTTACGAACGGGTTATAGGATTATATCTTTAACCACGAATTCTAGGGTTTTGCCACGGTCTAGGTTATGGCATTTAACCATTGTTGTTACTATGGCTAAAATTAATATTGGTCGTGGCCGTTGGTCCATATTCTAGTAGTGGCTTAATTTAAACTTGATATGTCTAATACATGTATTTTAGTACCAATGTTGATAATCACAACAAAAATCAATGCAAGTGTTGCGCTCTCCTCATAAATATGAGTTTTAAATTTGTAAACCAAATTTGGAGCAGACATTAATTGGATTCTTGCGGAGAACCCCTCATCACGAACATGGATTATTGTAAAGAAACATTGGTTGGGGTTCAAATTTGGGGGTGTTTACAATGGACCATATTTGTTGTTGTTATTATAGTGGTGATTGTGTGTAGTTGGAGAGATAGCTAAAGAGATGTATAGAACAATTTTTTGTTGGTTTTGAGTGTAAGAGATAGCTAAGGATTTGTTTTTTTTGTGTAAGTATGTTTATATACATGAATAGTAAAAGAACCATATAGGTACTAATTACATCAAATGTGTGAAGCTGTAGAGGAGCTGTAGTAAATTGATTATAAACCCTAAATCGTGAACTGATTTCACTAGATTGAAAGAACAATTTCTTCGAGAGTGTGAGTGAATGGGTCATTTAGTTGGGTTGATGGTGCTCAACTGGCTTAAATCTAACCATGGATCATATTCCCAATAACAAAATTGTACAATACACTTATTTAGAACATAGATGATGGAACAATAGAAGCAAAATGTAGTTCATCTTAAATTGGCAATATAAAGAGCCATATAGGCAAGCAGTTAACATGTGGCCAAAACTACAATCCAGAGTACGATTCCCGCTTAACCCCTACAGAAATGAATTAAAGAATAGGAAAAATTATAATCTAGAACATTTTTTATCCCTGACATCATCCTCAAGCAAGACATGCAGGTGTGGAGGCACATTATTAGGCAGCAAATCAAAATTATGAATATGTTATTTCAGAGCAAGTGAAGTTATCAGTAATAATTGGTAGATTATTATATCAATAATAGCAGCAGCCATCAAGGTAAATTAAAAATTGTGATGGTGATTTAGTTGAGGCATATGGTTGTTGTGTGCCTGGTTTGAACTTACTAATTCACAAGTTACAAGCTATATAGCAAAGTCTGATCAGAGTTAGGAACCTTAACATTTCTACTTATCATAAGCAATGGCTATCAAGAAGTTGTAGATATTATGAATTACAAAGCAAAACCAAACTGGATTGGTGGTAGACTGTGCATGAATATTAAGAATTAATTGATGATGTAACTGATGTTAGACTTGAACTGGTTTATAAGGAAGTCAACAAAGCTGCAAATTAAAGTATTGTACAAAGTAATTTCATATTAATGATAATACTGAGAACGAAAATGAACTAACAAGAATAAAGAAGAAGCAAATCAAACAAATAACTACTGGTATCTAGGGCCACCGAGAACGACATACTTGAAGTCTCCCAATCGGACCATATACGTAGTGTAAGCTGCACAGCTTTTACAACACATCGAAACCACATTGGGATCCACGTGTATGGTCAGACCCTTTGGAATTTCAACCTGAGATATTTCTAACAAGTCATGTAGACGTGCACGTTAGGGGGCAATATTTTGAACTAATACTATTTGGATTGGGTAGGCTACCGTGTCCTGGGATCTCATATTCACTCTGAGTTTTGCACTTGACATAGCCCAATTACTTCATGGGTTTGAGATGACAACACTGTCAGATATGCCAGTTGATATGACCCCCCACAATGCTTGGGATCGTCATGTTCAAAGCAACCCCTCTTGATGTCCTCTTCACTCCACGCCTCCCTTCAAAGCATCAATCTTATCTATCACTCTATTTATGTCTTCAATTTCCCTTTCATGTAAATTTTCTGCGGGACCTCACGTGTGCCAAGAACTAGTTAGGCGGATTAATTATGAACCTTAGTCAGCAACATACATATACCTAAGCACAAGTTTCATAACTGATCACTTTGAATCTGGTACAAAAGAATGGTAAACTTGGTTCTACTGACCATGGGCCAAACAAGTATCGAAACAGCCAACTTTTTTCTCAGTTCTACAGTTCCCCAAAAGAAATGCAACCCCAATCATTAAAAATTACATTTGCATTCATCTACATAAAAATATCCTACAGTTTCTCCTGTATGTTTAACTTTAACTTAAACTTAATCCTTAGATCATAAAGTTAAAATAGTATTAGTAGGAGTAATGAAATAAAATCTGGTGGTTGTAGCTTCATGGGTTCAGATTGCTTTCTTTGTTCTCCTATTTTATCTGTAATGTTGTAGCCCTTAGAGTTTTCCAACTTCAGCACTGGCTTCAGAATTAGTGCTGAAGCTTCGGAATTAGCATTATTGAGATCTGGAGCTGGCTTTCCTTAACTTGATTTCTCTTGGCTTTTGATCTAATCTTGACTTGCTTGCTATTAATCTCCTTGCAACTGCACGATAAAAATGACAGCATTCTACAAAATATAAAGCTATATCACAAAGAGAAACAACAGGATAATAAAGGATAAATGTTGTACTGCTATAGCCATCACAAAGAGGATATATGCAGATATATCAGGGATAGAATGGGCTACACCGTCTTAACTACCATTCTAATATAATTAGAAAGGATCATGAAAGTGTATGAAACTACGATTGTCCTAAAGCAACTCTTCTTGATCTTGTGCATTATCAAAAGATAAGGACTAACTACGATCATCATCCGTGGATACTTTTCTTTGAACTATTTCAAATACCTATCTAGCCTTATTCTTAAGGTAATTAAAGATTCATAACTATAGAATGCCCTTTCTCGGATCGACAAAAAATCAAGCCCTACAAATCACTATTAATTACTTTTTATCCTAATGGATGTCAAAATAACACAATTACATTAAGTAGCTGGCACGGAAGTGAAGGTCATGTATTTGGTAGTATGCCATGAAATGCTTTGGCTTTCATTTTTGTCTCCAAGACTGAAGGTCAAAAATCTAGGAAGGTAGCTTAAGTATCAATTAATAAAGCTGAAAAATAGAACATATTTATAAGACTCTCGCATTGAACAAAAATAGTTAGTTCTAGACATGAGTGATACTGATGTATTGACAAGGAATTACAACTCATTATAATACAGATTTTGTTCAGCGGCTCTTGCAGTATCAAAAGGGGCAACTTTTACAGCTTTAGAGTATCCACAGTAGTAGGGTGGGTGGATTTGCCCAAAACCAGGGTGAATCCAATCCACCCACAATAGTTCAGAAGAAAAAACAAAGTAAATTTTTTGCGCGCTGTTCCGAACCGCGCAGGAACACCAATGACCAACATCCAGCCACGTGTTTTAATCTTAGCCATCTATCTATCCAGCACACTTCTAAACCGCGCGGCATAAGCAGTTAATAAGAAATTTCTACTTTTAAAAAATAATAATTAGCCGTGCACTCCAGAACCGCGCGGCATAACGTTGCAAGTTTTAGGCATAAACTTGTTTTACCTTTCTCAAGTATTATTTCAAGTTTTACCAAGGCATATCTAAGGCATACCCAAAGCATACACAACCCTTACGATACAAGTTTCCCAACCCAACCTATTTCCTCCACCATCGACGCCATTTTTGGTTTAAAAATGTCGGGAGAATCTAGTTCGCGACCGAGGTATAATTTTATCAAAACTAAACGCAACGTAAACACAAAAGTAAAATGAAGGGGAAACGCCGAAGTAACAAATATTTGACCGTTATAATTGACGTCGGACAACGATCCCTCCCCAGCGCTCGAAGAGTTGAGCCGAGTAGATATCCTCCCGGGCGGCTGGGTTCATATATCTATTAGATCGGAGAAAATGCTGGTAAGTTTTGTGTAAATTTTAAGTGTTATTAACGTATATTGCAATGTGTTTGATGAAATGCCCGAATGAAAGTCTAACGTGTTAATGTGTTTTTTTTGTTAGAACCGAGATGAATTACAGTGTAGGAGATTATTGGATAAGGTACTAAAGTGGTACCAATAGATTGCCGTGTACCGGACGATGAAGAAGTTGGTTAACGATATGGGTTTTGAGGAGTTTTGCTCGATTAAGACAGGAAATTTGGATAACTGTCTCATTCATGCTCTCGTGGAACGGTGGTGGCCTTCCACCCATACCTTTCACTTCCCTTGGTGGGAACTGGGTTTCATACGGTTAGACTTCGTCATAGTAACGGGCATATCTTTTGGGAGGGGTCGCGAACTCCCGTGCGACGAGAGGTACTCCAAGTTTGAGGAAGCAGAAAAAATGTTCCCGGGAATCACAAGCTCTGACATCAGGTACGGTAACATCATTCTCACTTATTTAAAAAGTAGAAAGATCCTTTGAATCCACGTCTTAACAATTACGACCCACAAATGGATATCGAGTATGCGAGGGCATTTAGTGCCTATATGATGGGTAATCTTTTCTTCTCAAATGGTGGTATATCTCTTCGGCTGGGTTATCTTACAGCCTTGACAGACTATGATATTATTGGTGCGTCACTTTTTGACTGGGGTACGCTGATTATGGCGGCTTTGTATTGGGGGCTTGATGAAGTCTCAGTTCTGAGGGATGGGAAGGTGAAGAAATCGATCACCAGATTCTATGCGATATTGGAGTTCTGGTTCTTCGAGTACAGTTGGGTTGGAATGTATCTAGTGAAGGTACATAACTTTAACCATATTTATCCCCGTATGGGTGCGTGGAGAGATGAAAGGGCTAGTACGGAATCTGAAATCCATTATTCTTTTACAGTGATCAGAGATATGATAGAATGGAAGGATAAAACCAATATAGATTGGCAACCATGGCATATGCCAAGGCAATTAATCCACTATGAGGTAAGAGTTGCTTCAACGCTTAGCTTCCAAAGGGTTCATTGGTGTCAGCCCCATACGGGCACGATACGCTTTGGTATTTAGGGGACCGGTATATGCGTCAGATTACCGGGCATGATAGTGTGCCCTATAGCCCTCCTCAAGAGATTATGGAATTCCCAATACACGATCGAGAGTTATATCAGGATCTGAAGGATGTGGACTTCTACGATGGTCGCAATTATCTTGTTTTAGACGTAGATTGCATAACATATTGGCATATCGTTCATCTAAATCCCAAGATTGGTTGCAGTTTAGTATAGAAGGTGGAAAATATTTGAATGGTCAGGCGACCTATGTCGAGTTTAGCTACATCTTAACTGGTGCTAGACTATGGTATTCAGGCGACCAGCGATCCACATGATATGGGATGGTTCATGGATATGGTTGGAATGAACGATCAACGCAGACGGATACCGATCCCGGTGATACAAGTACCATACTCATGCCCACCTACGTATAGTATGGATGAGTTGTGGCATCAATCCCAAGGAATGCGGTATGCGGCAATACTGAGTTGACAACAATGCTGAGTTGAGGAGAGAGCTGAGCCAGGCACAGGAGGACATCTGAAAGATGTCCGAGAGACTTGCTGAGATGTCCATTTCCTACTAGACAGATCCGGCTGCATAATCTACCTATGACGAGAGTCTCGCATGTAGCAGACGCGCCCGCCAAACAAAGAGAGGTCATCCGAGTTAGGTTATGTTTTATTTAGAACTTTGATTTATATTTTGTTTAAACTATGTTGAGTATTAATATTGTTTAAACTATGTTTTGTTTAAACTATGTTTTATTTAAACTATGTTTTGTTTAAAATATGTTGAGTATTAATCCTATTTTTTTATAGATTTTTTTTTGGAAACTTGTTGTCCAAGTTAGTCAACGACCATATTAACGGCTAGTTCTTTTTAAGAAACTTGTTGTCCAAGTTACTCAACGGCCATATTAGCGGCTAATTTTTTTTAAGAAACTTGTTGTCCAAGTTACTCAACGACCATATTAACGGCTAGTTTCTTTCAACTATAAATGTCATTCATCTCCTACACGCTCCTCACTTCTAATCTTCTACACTCTTATCCCTCCTTACTAACAAACATAACCACTATGTATTCCTCAAGCTCCCAATCTAATTCTCAAAACCACTCTCAATCCTCCAATACGAATCAACAAGGAAACGTTTTTCCTCCTCAATTCGGAGCGAGTGATCCATCGCAAATGCCTAACACTTCCAAGGATCTAAGGTATGTTCGCCAACTATTTCCGACACCAGACAATCAATTTCAATCTCAAACCCATGGATATTACCCTCATTACCCAAACCAAGGATATTATCCTCAATTTGATGGGTATACAAGCTCGTACCCTCAACCGGGGAATCCATATTATTCATCTCAAACTGGCTTCGCCGGTGGAAGTTTGAGTACCACGTCGATGCAAGGTACATGGGTTTAAATGATTTAAATCTTAATACATCATCAGTTTCATCTCTGGTTGTCTCTCCAGTCATCGCCAAGGAACTCAATCCGATTCTCATGAGATGTAATACGCGCGGGAAGGTAGGAAGTTAAATTTTAACGATAGCCCGGGTAACTCCACCAAAACCGATCCTGAAACACCTACATCTGGCACTCCAAATATCATAATTCTGGATGATTCTATCGACATGGATGTACCACTATATTCTTGTGGGAATGTACGACCGGACGGCCAAAAAAAATATAATGCAAAAGAAGCGGTAAAGTCAAGTATAGGCAATTGGGAGAAGAGGATGCTTAAGACAATGACCAACATGATGAAGGTATGGAATGAGAGAGACGGGCAGAAGAAAGAGGAAAAGGAACCTTTAGCTAGAGTATGAGAGGAACTGAAGTTGGCTAGAGAGCTGAGATTTAAAGGAGGCATGAAGCGGAGTTAACTCGAAAAAAAGTCATCGAAAATGCGTATATGGTTAAGGTGATGACAATGGACCCAAGTAACCTACTACCGGCACAAAGGCGTTAGATAAAGAAGCAAATTAAAGAATATTTGAAGAAGTTGAAGGAGCAGTGTCCAAGTGATGATGACGTTTCTTGTGATGAAGATTGATGTAATCCTTAGCATTAATAGTAGTTCTTAAGTTCTATGTAATTTCATTATTTCAATAAAATTATTATTAATCGTACGTAATCCTTAAAATTATTATTAATCTAATTCGTATTTGAACCTTCTAGATATACTCTGCCATAATGTACTCTGTTTCTTACTTCTTTCTTATAGGACCTGAGATTTTCTCCTTCTCTTTATCTCTACCAAAATAATAAAACAGAAGAAATTGGTTCAAAATCAAAAAGCAAAACAGTAAACCAAGTTTCTTTAAAGTGTTACAATGATGAAGACTTGGAAACAAAATACATTACAACTTCAACATAAAACTCAACGGAAACAAAATACGTTACTTTAGAAAATAAAAAAACAATGATGAAGACTACATTACTCCCCCCTTTTCGATTCCACAAATGCGCGACAAGTTCATCTCGTAATTAGAAATGGGCACCTTCATTTCTAATTTCATGAACCTTTTGAATGTACTCTGTCATAGTGTTGATCGACTGTCTTAGATTTAAGTCCTCCTTCTAATTCTTCATGGATGTTCTAAACTCGGGATTAATGTCCATTTGCCAGATGTAAGTATGGCGTTCATCTTCGACGATCATATTTTACAGGATTATACATGTGTACATAAAATTTCCTAGATCACTAGGTTTTTAAAATTGCGCACCGTGTGCAAATATTTCAAACCTAGCTTGTAATACCCCAAAAGAACGCTCTACGTCTTTCCGGCATGCTTCTTACATCTTCGAAAAATGTCTTTTAGTATCGTTGGACGGATTTCTTATGGTTTGAACAAGTGTTTGTCATTTTGGATAGACTCCATCCGCTAAGTAATACCCCATAGTGTGTGATACCGTGCCTATATTATAATTGTATGGCGGCACAACTCCATTAAACAAGTTGTTGAAAAGTCATCCTTGATGCAAGACGTTCACGTCGTTGTTAGAACCGGGCACCCCAAAGAATGTGTGCCATATCCAAAGATCTTACGATGCAACCGCTTCAAAAATTACCGTCAGGATTTTCTTATACCCGGTTTATTATCCTTCCCACCCGGTAGGACAATTCTTTCATTTCCAATGCATACAATCTAAACTACCCAACATCCCCGGGAAGTCTCACGATCCATTCACTTCTAACAAGTATAATGTATCGTCTTCATTGGGAGATCTAAGGTATTGAGCTTTGAATTATGTTATAATAGTTTTGTAAAATTCTTTCAAGCACAAAATACCCGTAGACTCCCCAATCCGAAGGTATTCTTCTTAGGTGTCTGTGCTTGTAGCGTAACATTACATGCGAAGTGTGTACGTTATCTTTTGGTGCGAGGATGAGCCCATCGTCATAGTGACATTTTCTCTTTGAATAAAATAGGGGCTCAAAGAAAGTATTTGATCATAAATACGCTAATACACACCTTCGTTTAACGGAATCGGCGATGAAATGGGATTCCATTAAATCTTGGGTTGTCACCGAAGTAATCCTGATTAAGGCTAAAATCCTCCAATTTATGATCACGGCCTTTTCGCTTGTCAATCCTTCCCCTTTAACTACCTCCCCACCTCTGTGATGATGTCGCCCTCTTGCTCTTTTTCTTCTACTTCTCCCATCTCAATCATAATCTTGATATACTCGTGCATCATCTTAATTTGACACCGTAAGAGCTTTTCACTTCTGGACTATGATGAAGATGATGACTCTAAAGATGAGAGTGATGGGCCAGACATGAGTAGCTCAGCCAGGAATTCGTCAGACATGATTTGACGAAAATAATAACAAAGGAAGAAAGTTAAGTTTTGAGATATAAGATGAATGAGTTGATTGTAGAAGATTAAGAGAGTAGAAGATGAATGAGTTTTATAGATAGAAAAAAAACTAGCCATTAATAGTCGTTGAGCATCTTATTGTCCAAGTTTGATCAGGAAAAAACAAAAAAATATAGGAGAACCAACATATATTTCATGCAGGCTATTACTGTGCACTTCTGAACCGCGCGACAAGAACTAGTTGTTTGGTTTGAGTTAAATCTAAGCCGTCCATGCATTTTAATCTAAGCCGTTATCTATACGCGCAATTCAGAAGTGCACGGCATGGGAGCCACTGGAAGCTTGACAAGTGTCAGCATCTTATTGGTTCGTAGGCTGTGCGCAATTCAGAAGGGCGCGACATTAATCCACCAAAAATCTATCCTGAGGGTGGATTCGCGACCTAGCTGCTGGGAGGTGAAGATGGTGGATTTGAGAATCCACCTTGCCACGTCAGGGTATACCTAGCTGCTGTGGATGCTCTTAGAAACGCACATACAAATTTATTAAAAGGTATTTTATGCCTCAAAATTACTTGCATACCCCTGACCGTGAATCACAGGGTCTTGATGGTCTATATACGAGTCATACTCAGACTACAAAATCAGAAAATCTACGATCAATCTCAATTCTAAAGGTTTTAAATCAGTGACAGCCACTCAGAAACCATAACGAGAAAATCAAAAGAAAAACTAGAATAACACCCTACAAATCCCTGAACTTTAAGAAAGGCTTAAAATAAATCAGCAAAATTGTAATTTTAACAGTTGTAACAAAATTGGAATGCACCATTGTTCGACAGCTGATGAGCGCGCAATTATGAACTTTTTAATATACCCGAACATGTATTTTAGTCGTTCATTATATTTTTTATTTTATTTTATTTTCTCAAAAACAACCAATTTATTACTAAGGACTGAACAGAGTTTTGGCGGTAGGGTATATCCATGTCGGCATAGAGTCATAATTATACAAGCCACAATGACTAGTGCCTAATACAGCTAGTTCATGTGAGATAAAGTTAACGGATCTAGAGATTCAATAGAAAGAGAACTTAGCTAATTTATTACATAACGAAAGACAAGGAAATAACCGAGTACCCGTGCTCCATTTCACTCCTGCTTGCGGGTCTCTGAAATATGAAATAACATCATGACAGTTAGTAAATAGGAGCACCTTCTTCCCTTTAATAACTTCAGCACTTAATTGGATGGCCCAGGGAATGCATTCCCCTTCTGCTTGCTCCGCACAGTCTGCTGTGAGTGGGGCATGTCCTACAAGTATTGGTTTATTAACCTCATCAACAAGAAAGAATCCCATTCCACCTTTGTGAGTAGTTGCTGGCCAGGACACATCAACATTTTATAACTAGATGCAGTAATAATTGATTCAAAGGAATGATCAGCATAATCAGTTTTAACAGACACAGGTTTACTATTAGTGTTACGAATAATAAGAATATTACTTTGAGCTGTAGAGAAGATTTGTGCTGGTTCAGGTTCACAAAATAGCGAGATGTTATGGAGCCCATTATTATCTTTTTTACTATTTTCAAATATATTTTGAATAATAACCTGGTAACTGAACGAAATACTTTGAGTTCGTAGAGTAAAACTGGAGCTAAACCAGAGTTTAGCAACCCAATTACATTGAAATAAAGCGTGCTGAAAAGTTTTCAATTTTTTTTTGCATATAGGGCACATTTCATTCGGGGTAATATGGTTCTGAAATAATCTTTGTTTGACGGGGAGGAGGTTTTGCATAATTTTCCAATTAAGCATCTGGTTCCTTAGAGGAATTTGCAGTCTCCATATATAAGGGGAATAATGATTGTGGATATAAGTAGTGTGTTGTATCGCTTTTTCATTTAATTGAGTATAGGCTGATTTGACAGAGAATTTGGCTTTTTTATCGGGTATCCATTGGATAGTATCTTTACCTCCTTGAGCATAGATACGAAGCTTTGCAATGTGGCCAATTTTCTCATTCGGAATGAGTTCCTGTAACAGAGTCAGGTTCCACCTCGTTGGGTTTTTAAGAATAAGTTGGGAAACCCAGATAATCTTGGGGTTGTTTGTAGTTTGCCGAGTGGGTTTTAAGTATGGGAGAGAGGGAATCCAATTATCTTTCCGGATATGGATATTAGTCCCGTCTCCAACAATCCAGCCAAGAAACTCTTTGATTTCATATCGGGCGGTAAGAACATCTTTCCAGAACCTAGATTGAGTATTTTTTTTTCTGGCAATGAAGGAAGGGGGTGCTAAAAAGTATTTTGCTTTGAAAAAGTTACTAATGAACATATCTGGATGAGCGAGAAAGTTCCAGGTATACTTAGCCATCAACGCAATATTTTAGAGGTGGTTTTGCCGAATGTTAAGACCTCCCAGTTTACGAGGGTTGCTAATTTGTTCCCATTTAGTGAGATGGTACTTGGTTCTACCGTTTGAGGTGTAACCCCACCAGAAGTCTCTGTTGAGCGTATCCATCCTAGTCGTTATAGACTTAGGGAGCAAAAGGTACTGGCCATTTGATAGCCAGGAATAGCTGTGGTTACGCTTTTGATCAGAACAGTTCTGCTAGCTTGGCTAAGAAATTGAGTCTTCCAGTTACGTAGCTTGCTTTGGATACGATCCAGAATAAAGCCATAATCACTTTTTTTACTTTTAGAGAGATGGACTGAAGTTCTCATATATCTTGAGGTGATATTAGTACTTTGGATCCTCAAAATTTTCCGAATGATCTTTCCATGTCTATCATGGATGTTTGGGCCGAGGAAAACCTCATATTTACAAAAATTAACGTCCTGACTAGAGAGAATGTTGTACTGATTCAGGATCTCCTTAATGGTACCTTCTTCTCGCAAGTTTGCTCTAGTAAAGATGAAAGAGTCATCAGTAAAGAGCATATGCGAAATAGGAGGGACCCTTCTCCCAACTTTAATTCTGTGAATTTCTTTCATTTTTTCTTTTTCTAAAAGCATTCTGGACAGGATCTCAGTGCAAAGGATGAAAAGATAAGGAGACAGTGGGTCCCCCTGTCTAAGCCCTCTAGAAGGTGAGAAGTGACAAAATGGAGAACCATTAAGTTTAATGGAATACGTCACTGAGGAGACAATTTGCATGATCGCTTTTAGAAAATTGTCTTTGAAACTGAAGGCGATGAGAACCTGTTCGAGGAAATTCCACTCAACTCGATCGTAGGCTTTACTCATATCGAGTTTGATGGCTATACAACCTTGGATCCCCTTTTTTTATTTTTAAGAGCGTGAAGAGTTTCTTGAACAACTGCCACGTTGTCTTGGATATATCTACCTTTGGTAAAGGCGTTCTGATACGGTCCAATCATCATAAGGAGTAAGGGTTTAATCCAATTAGCAAGAACTTTTGAGATGATCTTCATCACCGTGTAACACAGGATGATGGGGCGGAAGTCCGAAGCCATTCCAAGATTTTTATTTTTTGGAATTAGGGTAATATTCGTATGGTTTATCATACTGTGACAATGATTAGTGGACAAAAAGTGATTACAACACTCCACTAATTCATTCTTAATCCAATTCCAGGATTTTTGATAAAAGAACGGAGTAAACCCATCCGGGCCAGGACTTTTATAAGGGTGCATGGAAAAAAGGGCCAATTTAACTTCTTCCTCAGAGATCGACTCATTGAGAGTGGTCTGATGACCCTCAGGGATAACTGGTTTGATAAGTTGGCTGATTTGACTACCACTGTGTTGTGTGGGGGAGTAATGGCTGGAAGAAAAGAGATTTTTAAAATAATTTATAAGAATTTCTCCAATATCTTGCCTTTTTTCCTTCCAGCCTCCATTACTATTTTTCAGAAATTCAATTCTATTGGAGGGTAAGCAAATTTTCGTGGCTCTGTGAAAAAATGATGAATTTCTATCCCCTTCTTTGAGCCAGATTTCCCTGCTCTGGTCTCTCCAGTAACATTCTTCTTTTTCCATAAGTTGTTTGAGTTGGATTTGTAAGTTGTGCAAATGAATGTGATCATAGCAAGCTCTTCTTTTTTGAAGGGAGAGGATTTTTTCTTCCGTCTGCTTAATTTGGGTGGCAATATTACCAAAATGGTCCCAATCCCACTTTTTTAAAGCAAATTGGAGTTTCGTCTGTTTTGTTTGAAGATTAGAGATGGGATTACCTATGTTATGAGTGGTTTCCCATACCTTTTCCAGGAAAGGTCGGCAAGTTGGGTCTTTAAACCAGACTGATTTAAAATGAAATTGTTGGGTCCTCTTAAACTTTTCTGGGTTGGTATTAAGAAGGATCATACCGTGATCGGAGTTGAAGATATGAAAAAAAATTATCTCTGTCTCAAGATAGAGAGAGTTCCATTGAGAATTCATGAATCCTCTATCAATTCTTTCTCTGATGAGATTTTCTTTAGTATTATTATTAGACCATGTGAAAGGCACTCCGCTATAGGAGATATCGAGCAGTCCTGACTCTTCAATCAGTCTAACAAAAGCAGGGTTTACTTGGAATATAGAGGATTGAGAATGAAGTTTATCCAGGGGATCGACCACCTCATTTAGATCTCTGATAAGAAGCCAGGGGATGGTTAAAAGTTTTCCAAACTGATTAAGACCATCCCAAAGAAAGTGACGAAATCTTTTATCTGGGATCCCATGGGTAAAAGAGCATAACCAGTTCCCCGTCAGAGGCTTGGTAGAAATCAGGGTTTGTATCGCATAGTCACAAGAATAAATAATATCAAGAGTAAAATTGTCGTTCCAAAGGAGCCAGACTCCATTTTTTGTACCTTGGGCTGGAACGATAAATGAATTTTGCATTCCAATTTTTAAGATATGGAGCATCGGAATGCTGATCTGAGCTTGTTCCAGCGATTTGATGACAAGAGAACGATTAATCCCTTCACGGGTTCTGCTTGCCCCGTGGCCGGCTCAGGTCCAGGGAATAAACGTAGCGTCGTCACCTTCTTTCTGATGAAAGTGACCATATACCCCTTATTGTTCTCCAAAGATTTGATCACCACTTTCGACTGCATTTTGGTTCCTTGGTAAATTTTTAGCTTAGTTTTTTTGTTGTTTGATTTTTGGAAAGAATTTCTCTGAGTATAACTCACCACTCTTAAGTAGAAACAGCAGCTATAACTTTGTTTTTCCTTTTCAGGTGGTCTTAACCAGCCTTTGTTCTGCCTTATTACTCTGTGGTTATGGTTCCCATTTGGAGTGTTCCTGGTTCCCCATATCTTAAAACCCGAGTGGTTACAGTTGTTATTATTGGTTGGTTTACTGTCATAGTTCCCCATCTTGAACGTGCATCACCGGCCTTTTAAAAGGATCCTTCCCTTTTAAAAAGCAGTAAGCTCTCGCTATGGTTGTAGCCTAGGGGATTCTACCATCCTACTGCAATGAAAAGAACTCACTCTTCTTCTGGTTGGTCAGACATTTAGACCAAATGGTCATTTATTTTGTAAATAAGTATCTCTAATGCTCTTGTTGTAAAAAGTCATTATGTACTACTTAGCTCTGAATATCCAACCCAACTTAGCTAATAACCAAAAATGGAAACCACCAATCGTTTTAATGTTAGGAGATAAGTTAGCCTGATTGTACTTGTATTTGGTCCTGTTGCTGCCACTAAGTGGCTCTTTCTTAGCAATCCTAATGTGTACATGCACCCATAAGTAGCAATCCATACAATAATTAATATTTATGAGTTTAAATTGTAATGTACTGACCTGCACCTGGTTAAGAATTTCCTCCTGAATTCTACTAAATTCATCAAAGTCAAAGTCCGTCTAGTTTCTTTCCATTTCTTCTTCCACACGTTCACTACGGTGGAACCTCCCGATAAGACCCCTTCCACGTGGTGGAGTGTCATTATAAGTATTCGGAGAATCAGCATTGACTCCTTGTTTGAAAGGGTCAAGAGGAAGGTTATTTTCAGTTTTAGTGGTGGTGGTAGAAGTAGGAATAGTAGTATTCAGGTTCGGTATGGGGTAAAAACTAGGGTTTTGAACAGTGCATGGTGCTGCATGCATACCTATACCTTGGCCTTGCATTAGTTCAGTGAAACTATTAACTTTAACCGGGTTTCCTGCATGGTGAGTGGGTACAGTGGTACCTTGAAATGGTCCTATAACCAGGTATGGTACCATAATACCACACGGGATCATAGAGAAACCTAGAGGCTGACCTTGTTCAAAGGTTGTCATGGATACCCCTACCATAGGTTGCATAGAAGGAACAGGATTGAGGATAGGAATGGTTTGTTTGGTAGATGGAGCATTAGCTTTGATATGTCCCTCCTGAGGAGGTTGTGGTGCTTCATTTTCGTTTGGGTTGTTAACATTGTTAAAGGTAGGCTGATTTTCCAAATTTCTTGAAGTCCCAACTTCCCTTCTATAAGTATAAGGGTTTGTATCAGGGTAGGTACTTCTAAAGTTGGAAGCAGAGCCTCTTCCCCTCCTTGGATTGTGCCTTCCATGGAGTCTAGCAGCTTGTGTACGTTTCCCTCTGTAATAACTGTTTTTCAGTTTATCCTCCATTCTAGAGAAACAGTTGGTAGAAGTATTAGGATTTATGAAAAGTTTGAAATGACGAAGGGTTTGATATTTATACTGCCACCGTTTACAACCTATGACACGTGTTGAAAGGTACCTGTTTCGAAAACAATCATGATGGCCTCTGTTTTCCTTTTTTGTTACAGCCTTTGTCAGTTTGGCCTCAAAGGAAGTTTGTTGAGTGGACCACTTAGTAGCAAAACCCGGGTTGATCAAAATATTCAACTTGGTGGGACAAGTTTGAAGGCTTTGTTTAACATGAGTTTGTTTGATCTTTCCCATAGTAATATTATGATTTTCTACAATCGTACGAAAAACAAAATTCTTATCTAAACATTTATCATTGCACGTATCCCATATAAATTGTCGAAACAAATATCAATATTTCGTACCTGTTGATCTGGTTTTCAAAGCCGTTCTCCATTGTAGTGACTACTGGTTTTATTCTGCTGACTAGAGCACTCCGTAGAATGTTTCTCATTGCAATGTGTAGAATTTTGTTGAGAACAGGGACGCTTTGATAGAAAAATTTCTTTTGCACATAATGCAGACCATGGCTCCCGCCCCCCCCCCCCCCCCCCCCCCCCTTCTGGTTTGTTCAAAGTGATTTTCCTCTTGGGTTTTTCTATATGTCAGACCTTCTGATTCTTTTAGTGGCCGTATGCCTCGTGTTCCTACGCGGTTCTGGCATTTCTGTCGTATTCTGAGTTTTTATGTTAAGAACAGGGCTGCCTATTTTTTTTAGGTTGCGTATAGCCCGTGATATCAATCTTGGCAATAATAGCGTCTGAGAATTTTCTGCATCGCATATTAGTGTCCCAATCAAAATCCTCAGGGTATTTTGCTATGGATTTACAGTGCGATTCTTTGTGACCGATTCTCCCGCAGTAATAACATAATCCTTTTAATCTTTCATATTAAAAACTTAATCCATATTCTGGGTGTCCTTTAACTCTGAGTTTAGTGGTTTTCTGGAATGCCTGTCCTATATTAATGAAGACACGAATTCGTAGGAGCTTTTTACCCAAATGGTTAAACGCAGGTTCAGGATCAAAAACAATAAATTTGCCCAATTTATTTGCCACTGCCTGCGCGATAATTTGAACGTACAAACCAGATGGTATCCGGCAACTTGTATCAAATTGAAATCCAGCTCCTTAACAAGCGAGAACGGAGACCATCGTTGTATTCCCAGTAAGGTACCAAAAATATAGCACGGGCCATTATTGAGGATGTCCGCAGCATCCTGATCGGATTTGACCTTAACTTTTAGGGTACCACGTTCAATCAGTTCAGTATGGATGGGATATTGCAAACCCCAAGCCTGTTGAAGAGCCAATGGAATAGTGGTCGTTTCAATCCGAAATGCTGATAGAAATTTAACGAGAAAACTACAATCCCAGGCCGCTTTTTCGTCCGTGGAGAATTGTTCTGAAAGATCAATTTCCTCCTCCTCCTAAGGAAAGTCACAACTGCTTTCCATTTGGGCACAGTGGTGATCCTCCTCTGTTAATTGCAAAGGATTTGCTTCAGACATCGCTGAGGTATTTTGTTGTTCCTCATAATTTTGATTTGTTTAATCTGGTGGCTTTGGGTCGATGATGTTCACCTGAACATCCTCCTCATATCCACTCATCCGGATTCAACTAAACAGATCTCAACAGACGGATCTCAACAGATCAATAAATCCAGAACACCTCTGAGAAATAAAACTCTACTGAACTAGTCAGTCCTTGAGTTATCCCAGGAATAGAAAGTGGAGTTCTCAACAACGTGAGAGCAAGTAAAACAGAAGAGCAAGAAGCAATTAGTAATCAAGAGGGGGGTTCTCTCTCTAAGAACTAGAGAGTGTTGTTGTTTTATTCGCTCATTATATTTAATTTTGGGTACTTATATACGCTTATTTGATTGTAGCTATTGGAGATGGATATTTGAAACCAAACTCTTAAAGTCAAGAAAAAGTGTCTTCAGTAGTTCATTGCACAAAAAGTCAAAGACACAATATATTTGGTCTCAAGATTAAAGAAATATTTACACAAATATTCTTGGAGAATAAGATCAAAGAATATATGGCATCCAAGATCTTTAAAGATATATGCAAAAGTTTTCATGAAAAAAGATCTCTACATCACTTCAGGGAATTACATGAAAGAATTTTAAGTGATTGGTTGTAAAATTAGAAGATATTATTTTTGAAAATATTATTTACAATTTAATGTATAGTTTCTTAATTTGGGTTCCTTCTCCTATAAAATGAGTCATCCCCCCTATTGTAATTGGGTATCTCATATTGGAGCAAGTTTAGAAGAAATAAAGTCTTTGTTTTATTTAATTATCTTCTCTCTCTTTTATTTTCTTTTGTAAATAATTAGTTGTTAATGCGATGAAGTCCGAGATGAGTAGCTAAGCGCCTAGCTAAAGCTAGGGTGAGGCCTCTTCTTGGATGAGCAATAGTTGGTATTAATTATGTTTTAATTAATTTTCTCTTAATACTTTATGATTGATAAGTTAGTGCATCATATCAAAGGCTTGACCATAGCTTTGGTTTGGTGTACGATAACTTTGGATGCTAACAAGTGCTACTAACTGTAGACTTGATTTAGAGATCTAGACAAGAGGAAACACTAGAGAACTCACTTAAGTCTAGCCATGGCTGAGTTAATAATTCTCTAAGACACTCTTCACCATCACTTAAAAGCATAACCACTGAATGCTTGACCATAGATTTAGTGGTTTATTTTACAACATCGTATGTATCTTAACACGAACATATGATGGGTGAAGATATTAGGATCTAGTTGTACATGGATTAGTGTTTTGAAAGGTAGAGGCCAAGTCCGAACCTTAGCTCTTTCTCATTAAGTTTTATAATTAGTTTTTATTTCTTTTTCTAAAATTTATCCCCTATAAAACCGTAATTCGGCCTAGAAAGTATTTGTTTTCCCAAACCTCCTTGTAGATTCGATCTCACTCCTCCGTGCTGCAATTCGACAATCGTACTTTGAGCGAGTATTTTGCTAGAGGCCCTAAAAATCTCTTATCAGGAGCAAATAGGAGAATAGAGTTCAAGTAGTTTTTTAATGATTTTAGTGTAGTGCTTTGCTCCTTCTCCTTTGTTCTCAACATCTCCTCTACTCACCATTATCTCTCTCGGTGGTGCTCTGTTTCTACTCAAAATCCTTAAACATTGAATATCCAAATACTAGAATCCCAAATACTAAAACAAAACACAAACAAACTACATAATTGAGAAATGATACCAGAAAATATCTAAGGTGATGCCGCCGCAGTTCCTTTAGTCCTTGGTACAGGTTGAGTCCCTAAAGCCTCAACCAAGACATCATTAAAACCCTAATAACACAAATAAACATCAAATCAGAAAACCAACACACAAAAACCCAATTTTATAAAAATAAAATTACCTGCTCCGTGATGTTTTTGCCACCAACAACAATGGCAGTTCTGAAGGACTCCAGAGATCTACTAAAAGCTTTGTGTTATTTGTATAATTCTCACTGCTACACGGTGACCACTATGGTTGAATCGAAGCAAAAGGGGTTTATCATCAACAAGAGGGAGGCAGAGTATGTTGAGACTAGGGCTTACAATATAACATTTTATACAACTGTACCTCGAGATAATTTATGCAAATCAACGGTTGAGATTTTATTTTTCGGACAAATGTTTAAATCCAATGGCTCACGCCCATTTTTTCGGCCAAATTTGCTTGTATCTCGAAAATGGAATAAGTTTGGGTTTTGTATTGTCTTTTGTTTTATAAACGTAATGAACTTCATAGGTCTCTTTTAGATAACAATGCAAATCCCGTGTCGTGAGACATTAATGTTTGGCTAAAGTCATATACAACCGTTGATGGGAGATGGTTTTATTGTTAATAATATTATATTTGTTGTTATTTAACCAATTTTTTTGTATGTATACTTATAGATTAAGTTTAATTGTAACATTCACCCAAGATTGAAGTGCATACCCTCCCCAAGCCTGAATTAACCATTTTGCCCAATATTTGATGTGCCAACACTCCTAAAACCATATAACCATCTAGAAGGCTGTTGTGAGCACCAGTAATGTGAGTACCATTATACCTTATTTTGGGGATTTCCATTGACATCAACCTGATTTCTTTGAGATGTTTTAGGGGCACACTCCTCATAAGAGTATATCTCATGTTGTATATATGAACATCTAATATTAAGTTTTGAAGGCATACACATAAGAATAACTCATTTATTTTCCTATGAGGATATGACATTACTATTTTCAAACTCTGGCCTTAATGATCTAAATAACTTAATCATAAGTACGATAGGCAAAAAAAACATAATAATAAAGGGTAGCACATATCTTTCAGGGAGTAGTAAATAAATGCAATGTACAATATGAGAGAGTAGCACACATTAGCAAATGAGTAGCAAATAAGTGCATATAGAGAGTAGTAGCAACCAACAAAATTGGGCAAAGTCAATTAAATTAATTAATATAAAGTAAAGATTAATGGATAATATTGATATAACCTGCTAAAAATTTAATGAATTAAATAATTCTAGTTTGCTGATATAGAATAACATAATACTATCAAAATTGACTAAAAATGTCTTAGTCACAATTGATTCTCTAAATACCTAAAAAAATTAATGTTATTCCCCATAGTCACTGCAGGTTCTCTCACTGTCAGAATCGTTCCTCATATGTGGAGCTTTTGGATCATCTTTATTATTTTATGTTTCTTCTATCTTTTCTTCTTCTTCAGCTTCTTCCATTTCTTTTGCATCTTCTGCTCCGTCTTAATTTTTTTTTCTTCTGGTCTAGCTCATTTTCATAGGTTTCTTTATTTTGGTTTTTGTCAATTGTATCAGCACCATTCTTGGTCTACTCTATCTCAAACGCATTATTTTTAAGATTAAAGTTGGGGTTGAATTTAATTTTTTGATATATTACTTAATTTTGATTATATAGATATGTTGTTGGTTTTCTTTTTGAATATTATTTATAATTTTTTTTATTAAATTATAATTATAATACATTAATAAATATTTATACCATGAGTTTGATTTTTTGTTGTAGTTTTCAATTTGTTGTTACGACAAGTATTGGTTATTAATCATTGGTACTGACTCTATTATTATGATATTTTATATCAGAAGCAAAAAAGCGCCTACCTGGCAATGGCAGAAATGTTACAAAGAGATCAACTAGTATACCAGACTATCTCTTAATGGTTTATGCATTTTGGATTTATAAAGATAATTATGGCTGAATGACATTTATATTTTTAACAATGCTAACCCATTTGCTGAGGCAAGACACATAAGAATCCATGTTGGCTCTGTTGAAGAACCTGAAGAGAGATTCTTTAAATTGGTCTTCCAGTTGGTACTAGAACAAATTAATTGGGAAGAAGATGGTAATAGATTACAAGCCTAATAGACTATTTCTAACATCCAAATCATGAGCTTTATTCGCAAGCATTTGTCTGTGTGGACTTTGCTCAAGGAAGGATTATATTCTAGTGTGGCTTACTGACCTAGCTAAAAAATTGTTGTATATATTATCTTGTAATAACTTAGACAATGTTATTAGCATATATATAAAATGATCTTGAATTTTTTTTCTTTATTTTTTATATTTTGAATAAACTATTTTAGAGCAAGAGAAATTGTCAATAATTATATTTGAGAATAAAGTTGGGGTTGAGCTTAATTTGTTGATACCTTACTTAATTTTGATTGTATGCATGTTGTTGGTTTTAAATGTTCACTTCATGAACTCATATATGGAAAGGCTCTACAACAAATTAGAGACAAAGAAAACCATAACATAAATTAAGCTGGAAATAAAGGCAACATAAACCTGAAATTGCATTTTATTCCTTGTAAACAATCTTACAGTATAAAGTTAAAAATCTAACCCCTGTGACAATCAAAGCCCAAAATAGCATATACTCTTTTTACTTCGATTTCTATAATCCCCAACAGTCGATGTTGCAATACCATAAAAAATAATCTTCAATATTGTTCTCTTCTAACTAAACTACAGATTTCTTGGAGCAAACCTAAGGAACCATTTCATACAAAAAAAATCCTTTCATTTTGTCGTGTACCCCGTTGATACTCGGTCTTCTCAAGTTCCTTCAGTAAATAAAACATAAGAAAGTAAATATTATATGACCAAGATCATATATGTGACACCTACAAAGATGACACATAAGCACAGTCCATCCAAATGACTCGTTTATGGTCAATGTACACTAGTTTAATCATAGCAGAAATTGGTTACACATTACCTATGCAAAAATGATTGCAGGAATTTCGGATACCACTGGTGATATAGAGCCAATCAAAAGAGAATTGAGGATAGAATAATGAAGGGTTGGTGATGATATCTTTGACGTCCTTTTTCACTAAGACATCTGTAATCACTCTTGTTAACACAATTCCTATAGGAATAACATTTCCAACCTAAGATTATTCCACACAATAAATCATGCCAATGTCCAATAACCAAATTGCAAATCACATACATTAGTTTAATTCAGTAAGTAGTTAGTAAAGACCAAATAAAATACCTTAAGAACTTAATATCGCAAATAAACAAGTAAGAACAATCTCAAAGTTTAAATATTGAAACTACATGGATTAAGAACTTATTATCGCAAATTGCAATCTAGTTGCCATCAGCTTACATGTCTATCCTAGCCATAAACTCATGGTTAAATTATAATTTTGGGTCTTTATTACTAATACCTGCTTAGTATTGTCCATGAAATTCTTCTTGCCAATGACTATTTTGACCAGACTGAAAAATAATATGAAGAGAAATAAGCACCGTATGAATTTCGTTGTATCATAAACAAAAAATATAACAGAATATAGTGAAACTTGTATGAAATGCCTAGTATATAGAAAAATTATTAGAACATTTCATCCCAATGTAGGTATTTGCATGACATCATGGCCAATAAACTGGATAACAAGTAACTTTAGGCATTTAGATTGAACTATATATAGCAACCGAGAAAGAAGGTATGAAATTTGCACCATTAACAGATGAGAAAAAATAAAGAGAGAATTATAAACCTATCAGAAAATAGGGAATCACAACGTAGTACTTGCAATCTCTCCATTGTGCCCCAAGACTATGTAATTGGATGTAGCGATCTCCACATTCAATATTCGAAACCAAGGGTCATACCTGCAACCAATGATTTCAATAAACAAGTAAAGATAAATGAAAAATCATTACTAATGTTGAAACGGTAATCAAAAGGCAACAAGACATACAACTTATTTCTAAAACAAAATACAAGTTTTCTACCATTTAATTTTTGTATCCGTTGATGTTGTTAGAGATTGCAGCCATTGTGTTTTTATGTTTTCAAAGCCTAGCTAAGTTCAGAGTAATCATGCCAAATATGTGAAGGATATACTACAAATTAACTCAAGATCAAAAAAATTTCTGAAGAATAAAAGCTCAACTCCATTAAATGAAAGGCGCTAGAGTAATTTGATATAATCCTTAATCCGAGGGGGCATTTACATGTAATAAACTCACGGGTTACCTTTCATTGGGTATGATGCCTATAAAACTAAGCTGCCTTTACAATGGCAAGGAAGTGCAGGCCTCTCTTTTACCGATGTGGGACTATTTACTTCAACATCTTGATCTTGATCTTCGGTTTCTAGCCCTGCTTCAGTTATAGCCAACTAATTCATGGATACAATAGAACATAAAAAAACTAATAGTATGAGATTATTTACATTTTCAAACGTAAGCATGTAATAGATCGTAAAATTGAGAGTTGTAGATATGCAACAACAACGTAGTAAAACTCATGTGATGCTCTGGTTTCCAAATAAGATAGGACAAAGGAACATTAACTTAAGGGCATGAGTATATCCTAAGATGTTAAAGTATGCAAACAACATAAAAAATCTGTGAAAGAAACCCTAGATGGCACTTGCTAGCTTAACTGTCGATTTTTGCTTCATGAAGGCATATACTATTGGGTTGGCACATGCCCAAAATGTTAGTTTCTTTACTACTTTACCTGTTTTTAATAACCTACACAATGATGGAAGTAGGATTGTACTTTGCCTGTTTGCACCTTTTGGGATACTATCACTGGAGATAATTTTAAGTTTTATAGGAGGTATTTTCAAACTGGAGATACTATCACTGTAGGAAGTTGAATACCACAAGTTTCAAGTATGTTTCTGATGACATTTTATTTACCAATGCCGCCATGACTTAGTTATAAATAAGAAAGAAATCAATGGCTAAAACTTGACATGCAAATCGAAATCAAAACCCTGATATTGGATTAATAGGATATGAGGTTCTAACAACATTTCCTAATAATTTACAAGAAAAACTTAACAAGGTTTAAGAGTACGAACACTTGCCTCACTGATAGACGTAGAAATACGTAAGATTAATATGCCTAAAAGTATCGCTTTGTTAATCCTGATTTATTATTTTTTAATGTTAGTAAAATTTTCTTAATTTTAGGCACTTATCACTGTTGGAGCTAATAAGTAGAAAAAACATCTAATAGAAGGTATAAAGAGCTTAAGCATCTCCAGCAGTCTCTCGGGTACAAGAAAGATGTCTACATTCAATGTACTCGTAGATTTTCTCTATGAAATAAAGATGATGAAGGACTCTACAAGGATTAACATGAGATAGGATTTATCTGATAGAGTTTCAGAATTATAAACAAGTATCTCCTATCTTCTATAAATAGGAGAAAAATTCTATGTATTTTTAACATCTCAATCCCAGAAAGGAATAAAGTTTGCAGTTTTCAGTATCTCTCGCTTTTTTTTCTCTTTTATTTTATATATTTAATTTAAGCTGTGATCAACACCATTAATTAAGAGCTAGTCTCCTTAGCTTAGGCTAAGGATTAAACCTTCGGTGAAGTGAGTTAAATTGATGTTAATAGTAGTTTAGATCTAGAATTAATCTTCAATTCTTCGATTTGTAGTTACGAAGAGTTGATCTAGCCATGACAACTCTAAGTTACTACGGATATGTGGAAGATGCCGAATTAAGCGGGGTATTTAAAGACTGTGTTTTACTCACATTAAAATTGGCGCCGCTGCCGTGGAGGCAACGGTCTATTAAATCATTACTTTTCGATTTTAGCTAATTAATTTATTATCTTATTTTAGTTGTTAGCTTTGGAAATTCATTTTATGATTAGATCTCTGAGATTTCTTTCCGAATAAATTAGTCTCAATATTTACTGATAAGTGGTTTCGAAGATATTAATTTTGGAAGAAACATACTCAGTTTTCAATGAAAAGTGTGTTTCTGAATGTTTCACAGTTTTTGACCATCTATTCTTTAAAATTGGGGAATATTTTTACTACGAAAGTTTCAGATAATTCAAAGCCCTTTTCGAATTGCTATAAATCATATTTTTCTGTTTAACCGTTAGAGAGTTACAACCTTCTGAAACAATAGTAAGAACAGTTTTGGTAAAGGACGACGTTGTTCATTAATCGCTTGTTTTGAGCGGTAGGGAATCTAAATTATAGAAAACTTCTTTTTCCAATGTTTTTCCTTTCTAAATTATCTTTCCAAATTGGTATTATTTAATGCGCTATCTCAACTGAGCTGAACGATATACGCATTTAAAAATCAGGATGTCATAAACTACAATGTATTGGAAATTGGATTTATATTTATTTTATTTTATTTGCAGTCGTAAGTTCACTAATCCTATTTTCTCTTGTTTTGTAGGATAATCACAAAGCTGGTAATCAGAGATCGTGAGGAATTTACAAAGTACATTGGCAAGCTTCTCTCTGAATCCTTATTGTGCCCTCTAAGTGAATGGGCATCTCCTTCTTTCACCCCCTAAGTGAATGGGCGGCCACAACTTCACCGGGAAACACTTCCTGTAGGTTTGTCCTCCCTTAAAACTTGATATATAAAAGGGGTTCATCACCGTTCCGCCCCGGCATTAAGAAAATAAGTCGTGTGAACAGTTCAAATACATGTTGCTCTTAAATTAAAATTTTTAATGTGTTTGGATTGACCTGCTATCGTGTTTTAATTTTCGCTCCATGTTTAACAAAGTAAAGGCTTTAACCGCTAAGACTCTCCCACGGGATTTCATCACCCAAAGGAATCTCCAGCGAGTGGGACTTCCCACCTAGGGATACAGAGAAATTCGTATCTCACGTTCCTAATTGTCCCGACCTTTAAATTTAATTAAAACTTCAAAAGCTACTAGTAAGATTTCCAAGCGATTTCATCACCAGAGAAATTAGGTGGTATCGGACCGGGGTACCAACACGGATTCATAGGAACCACTTCAGCCAATCGCCGCGAACCATCAGTTGTTAAGCGACATCACCATTCCGTGTGAGTCACGTACGATAAGGCAAGGCACACTGGCGTGAGGACTGATACTCAAACACTAAGACCGTTGCTAGCATAGTGAAGCTTTCATGTTAGGAATCACACACCAGCCCGACTTACCCAGTTTGATTAACATCTAGATTATGATTGACTTAGTTAATTTAATTTTAAAAGCCATTGATGTGTTTATCTTAAATTGTGTGCTTAAATTCCCGTTGAATTTTGCAATTTTATTTCATTTTATTAGTTTATGCCCAAGTACAATCAGATTAGGAAACACATTGATATACCACCGATTTCTAAAATAGCTACTACGACTAATCAAGTCCAACAGGAAAACCTTCATGCCATATACAATCTTGAAACTGAAAACGAATTTCTTCCTGAACCAATGGGTGACAAGTTACTGAGGGACCTTTTTGCTCCCGTTTCGAAAAACTCGCCAAAATGCATTAAGTTGCCCGTAATTACAGCAACCCAGTTCGAAATCAAGCCTTCGATTTTGGACCAAATCCCACCTTTTCATCGACTCGATAATCAAAACCTATATTTACATATCAATGAATTTGAGTATCTGTCTAACGTTTCGATGTAAGGACATATCAATGGAGTACATCTATTTACTCTTTTTTCCTATTTTCTCTTAAAGACAAGGCAAAACGTTGGTTAAATTTTCTGTCATCCCAGTAATTTGACAAGTGGGACACCCTTAAACAGAAGTTTAAAATCAAGTTTTTCACCATGCAAAAAACTGACCTTTTAAAACGTGATCTCTGATTTCCTTCAAGAAGGCGGAGATTTTTTTTTCGAAGCATGGAAACGTTTTTAGGAAAATTTATTAAGGTGCCCCAATCATGGTTTCGAGAAATGGAGACTAATCCAATTCTTTCTGCATGGGTTAACCCTTTCAACCCGTGAATCAATTGAAGCGTGTAGCTCAGGAAAATTCCTAAATATAGATAAAACTGCCGCATATGCATTTCTTAATAAATACGCTGAGACATCCCAACAATGGGACTTTACTTCTCGTGATCGTAGGCTCATTAGAAAAGGAGGCATCCTTGAATTACCTGAAAGCCTTGAATTAAAAATTCAATTGGACTCTCTTACACGTAAAGTCGAGGCTATGGCCATAGCGAAAGTAGCGGCCCCTAAACTAGCTTCCATTCATGGGGTCTGTAATTTATGTAATGATCTCACCCATTATGCACACACGTGTCCACAACTCCCTGAGTTAATTAATTTTAATCCCGACCACATTAATGTTATCTTGGATATTAAAATGAGACAACACCAAAATAATTTTAGTAGATTTCCTTGGCAAAATAACCCAGCATTTTCTTGGAGGAATCAACCACAAGGACAATCCAGTTACAATCCTTCACCATATGAGCAAAATCAAACATACCCAGCCAACCAAGCCCACCCAGTTAGTTTAGAATCCATACTCCAACAGTTTATAACAGTGATTAGGGGGGTAACCCAGCAAAATTCTAGGGAACTTTTAGAGATGCGAGCCTTTACACATAAGCTAGACACCCAAATAGGGAAAATATCAAGCCAATTAAATGAACGAGAAAAGGGAAAATTCCCTAGTCAACCAATTGCTAACCCGAAGGCCACCTTTAAGGTTCATACCCAACAAAGCTCACTTGAGAACATTGAAACTACTTAAGTAGTTATGACCCTTAGGAATAAGATAACTATAGAAACCAGACCGGACCCTATACCGTAAACTAAGAGCAATTTGGTTTCCAAATCTCAGGAAAAAGCCCATGAAAATCTAACATTTAGCCAGCCCCAAAGAGTAACATCTAGGCCACATCATGTTTCAACTCTACCGGACCTAGTTGACAACCCTTATGTGCCTAGGGCCCCATTCCCTAACCGACTTGTTCTTTCCAAAAAGAACTAAGGCCTGAAAGATATTCTCGAGTTATTTAAACAAGTACGGGTTAACATTCCGCTCTTGGACGCTATCGATCAGGTTCCGTCATATGCTAAATTCCTTAAGGAACTATGTACAAAGAAACGTAGAACTAGAGTTAGGAAGAATTCCTTTAGTGTTAAACTAGTTAGCTCTGTCCTACTATTTAAAATTCTGATCAAACAGAAGGACCCAGGATATCCCACCGTTCCCTTAGTAATAAGAAAACACTACATCCAACAAAACCTCCTTGATCTTGGGGATATTGTAAACCTTATTCCATTTTGTGTTTATGAGGACCTTGATTTAGGAGAACTTATGCCCACCAGGTTACAACTTCAACTCGCTGATAGATCCACCAAAACTGTTAGGGGTATTGTTGAGGATGTTATAATTAAGGTAAACAAATTTTACTTTCCAGTAGATTTTGTAGTCTTTGATACACTACCAAATTCAAATCTTCATGGCAAAATCCCCGTTATTTTAGGTCAACTTTTCCTAACTACTTCCAACGCTATAATCAATTGTAGAAATTGAATAATGAACCTAACATTCGGTAACATGACCTTGGAACTTAACATTTTTAATGCCAAGAGACAATATCAAGATTCTGTTGAAGAGTATAATGTGATAGATACCATTATCTCTTAACATTCTAAGGGCGACCTCTTAGAAGATTGTCTGGAGGACGACATCATTGGTATTCACGAGTCAATTCTAAAAGACATTTCAGCTATTCTTGAAAATAATCCTCCTGCATACACTCCTCATCGATATACTCCCAAATTTGAGTCACTCCCTATGTTCTCTAACCCTCCAGTTCCTTCTATTGTGTCACCGCCAAAACTTGATCTTAAAGTGCTTCCAGATAATCTTGGATATCGGTTCCTTAGGCCTAACAAAACTCTTCCCGTTATTATTTCATCTTCATTGGACTAAGATCAGGGAAATAAACTCCTTACCGTACTAGACACCTACAAAGAAGCAATTGAATGGTCAATAGCAGATATAAAAGGAATAAGCCCATCAATGGTTATGCATAGGATACACTTAGAGGAGAAGAACCAAAACATCTCGAGAACCACAGCGACGTGAGAACCTTTTAATGAAAGAGGTAGTAAAGGCAGAAGTTATGAAGCTTCTTGATACATGTATTATTTATTCCATCTCTGACAGCTCTTGAGTAAACCTAGTCCAACTGGTACCTAAGAAATCAGGTATTACTATCGTCAAGATTGAAGACAATGAACTAGTACCCACCCACACTGAGACAAGATGGCAAGTTTGCATTGATTACCGAAAGCTAAACGCGTCCACTCAAAAAGACCATTTTCCATTACCATTCATGGATCAAATATTATAACATTTAGCTGGTCATTTATTTTACTATTTCCTGGATGGTTATTCAAGATACAACCAAATTTTAGTAGCCCCCGAAGACCAAGATAAAACCACTTTTACTTGCCCATTTGGAACTTTTGCCTACCGTCGCATGCCTTTTGGCTTATGCAATGCACCCGCGACCTTTCAACGATGTATGTTAAGTATTTTCTCAGTTATGGTAGAAAAGTTTGTAGAGTTCTTCATGGATGACTTTTCTATTTATGGCTTCACATTTGATGAATGTCTTCTAAACTTAGAATTGGTCTTAATCAGGTGTAAAGAGAAAAATCTAGCCCTAAATAGGAATTTTTTTCATTTTATGGTAAATCAAGGAATAGTACTCGGTCATTTGATATCATCTAAGGGGATAAAAGTCGATAAAGAGAAAATATATTTGATTTCTTCTCTACCTCCTCCTAAAATAGTGAAGGACGTTCACGCATTCCTCGGGCACGCATGTTTTTATCGACGATTTATTATAGACTTTAGCAAAATCTCACGACCTTTATGCAATTTACTTGTTAAAGACATATATTTTGATTTTAACAATAAATGTCACAAGTCTTTTAAAATACTTAAGTCTTTATTGACCACATCACCGATTATCCAACCACCCGATTGGACCTTACCCTTCAAAATTATGTGTGACGCTTCAAATTATGCCGTGGGTGCCGTGTCAGGACAACGATTTGAAAAAACACCCCATGTCATTTGTTATGCAAGTAAAATATTGAATGATGCGCAAATTAATTATACGACGACTAAAAATGTATTATTAGCCATCGTCTTCGCGTTAGAAAAATTTTGATCATACATTTTAGGGTCAAAAGTCATTGTGTACTCTGACCATTCAGCCCTTCGATATTTTCTTAATAAAAGGGACGCTAAACCACATCTTATCCGTTGGATCCCTTTACTCTAAGAATTTGACCTCGAAATACGTGATAAAAAAGGGAAAGAAAGTTGTTGCCGACCATTTGTCGTGTTTGATAGTTGACCACATTATCGAAGACCTTTCTATTCTTGAGCATTTTCCCGATAAACAGTTAATGAATATTAATAGGGTACCCTGGTTCGCCGACATTATAAATTGCTTAGCCGCATGATTCATTCTACCAGATTTGAGCAGACAAGATAAAAGTCTTATGCGCAAATATGACATTACTCATAAAGTTGCCACCCCATAATATCCACAAACAAGTGGGCAAGTAGAGGTTTTAAATTGGGAAATTAAAAGAATTTAAAAAAAAACTGTTCGACCAGATTGTAAAGATTGGTCTACCCGTCTTAATGATGCTCTTTGGGCCTATCAGACTGCTTATAAAACCCTGATTGGAATATCGCCTTATAAATGCATTTTTGGCAAAGCTTGTCACTTGCCTATGAAATTGGAACATAAAGCTTACTGGGCAATTAAAAGATTTAATTTTCAAATAGACGCAACAGAACTTCATTAAAAACTTCAACTAAGAAAGTTTGAAGAAATAAGATAAGAGGCGTACGACAATCCTAAAATATATAAGAATCAGACCAAAACATATTATGATTAACATATAGTCCGAAAAATCTTTAGACCAAGATAAAAAGTCGTATTGTTTAACTCAAAGCTGCGTCTTTTTCTTGAAAAATTACAAACCCGTTGGCATGGCCCGTTTGAAATGGTAAATATGCACCAAAATGGTTGGTCTGAAGTAAAAAATTATCGTACTGGAAAAACTTTAAACGTTAATGGTCAACGTCTTAAACCTTATCTCGAGACAATCCTTTTAGAAAATTTCTCTGATATAGATCTGTGCGAGCCCGAATATAGGGAAGTGCCCGACCCCAAAAAATTCTTTGACTTCACATAAGTTTGAGGGTACGGGAGTTTTGTCTGGCTAAAAGATGATAAACTTAGCGCTTTCTGGGAGGCAACCCACGGTACATTCCGGTGATAAATTAAAATTTTTCTTTCTATTTTTATTTTTTATTCTCCAATATTAGGGACAATATTTCATTTAAGTTTAGTGGTGGGAAAATCATTTTTAAAATATTTTTTAAAGAAAAGTGAAATAATGACACTCTTGGCAGTTTATGATGTAATTTTGATAAATTTCCAACATTTAGACTGAATTTATTTTGGCATAAATATTGGTTGGGAAACCTTAATAAATCTAAAAGGAAACCAATAACTTAAAAGTTTACAAATATACACTAAAATATTTTACACACCATCTTAAGTTAGATGTACTATCTTTTAATTAGCGGCTAATTCAAGTTAACGTGGTATATTTTGAAAACATGCACTTCACTATAATTTTGAAATTTATACATTTGATAGATTATTGATCAGTTTTAGGGAAATCTAGTATTTATGTTAGGAATAATTTGCCCCAAGGAAGACAACTGCCTAAGAATTAGTTCATTCCCGAAAGTATATATAAAAAAAAAAAAAACCGAAGTTGCTCTAAAAACTTTTACGCTGCAAGGCTACTCGCATGATTAAGAACTAAAAGAGGAAAAATTATCACCAATCTCGAGTATGACCATGAACTATGTGAAAGGAGCACGTAAAATGTTACTTGTGAGAATCCTGAGTCTAGGTCAAGAAGGGGCACCAAACCTCGGCAACCTTAGCCAACTGGCGGGGATTATCGACCAAAAACTTCTTGTTACGGAGGCTTCTCTAAGAAATAATGTACTCAAAAAGGTTATGAAAAATAAGATACCGAGGAGCAAAATTGACTAAGGCACTTGTTAAACTGACCGTTGAATTTATTCTAGTAAGTACTCAACTACCATACACTAACTCAATGATTCTAGACAACGTATTAAGCAATAAAACTATCTTCACAATATACTCAAATATATCTAGTAAAATACTTAAATTTCTTTCTAATCATAAAGTACTATATCTAGTTTCGGATAAGTACAATATATTCTATGGTATACTCGGAGAATAATAGGTTTTAAGGAATTTCTTGCTTGCATATTTTTGCCATAACTAAATAAGGATAAATTGATAAAAAATAAGTCTCTTATCATTTAGAATTGTCATAATGTCATTATTGACTTTTGTGGGTATAGTCACTGTAACCCTCACGAGACAACACTCGTCCACTAGGGACACCTGGGGGTTTAACGGCTTATTACATAAGCTAAATGCGATCGCGAGTCCTGCGAAAGTGGTTTCCTTTCTTAGTTTAATTTTATTTCTATATTTTACTCGGGACGAGCAAAATGGTAAGTTTGGGGGTATTTGATAGACGTAGAAATATGTAGGATTAATACGTTTAAAAATATTATTTGTTAATCCCAATTTATTATTTTCTAATGTTAGTAGCATTTTCTTATTTTCAGGCACTTATCACCGCTGAAGTTAATTAATAGAAAAAAACATCTAATAAAATGTATAAAGAGCTTAAGCATCTCCAACAGTCTCTCAGGTACAGGAAAGATGTCTACATTCAATGTACTTGTAGATTTTCTCCATGAAATAAAGATGATGAAGGACTCTACAAGGATTAACATGAGATAAGATTTATCTGATAGAGTTTCAGAATTATAAACAAGTATCTCCTATCTTCTATAAATAGGAGAGCAATTCTATGTATTTTTAACATCTCAATCCCAAGAAGGAATAAAGCTTGCAGTTTTCAGTATCTCTCATTTTTTTCTTTCTTTTATTTTATGTATTTAATTTAAGCTGTGATCAACACCATTAATAGAGAGCTAGTCTCCTTAGCTTAGGCTAAGGATTGAACCTTCGGTGAAGTGAGCTAAATTGATGTTAATAGTCGTTTAGATCTAGAATTAATCTTCAATTCTTCGATTTGTAGTTACGAAGAGTTGATCTAGCCATGATAACTCTAAGTTACTACGGATATGAGGAAGATGCCGAATTAGCCATATTCGGTTGTTTTTATGCTCAAAGAGAATTCTAGATTACTAGAGTTAATACTCTCCACCTAGCCATAAAAATGAGTTTATAAACCCTAGATCTGATTGTCAATGTACAACGAAGTTCTTACCTAGGGTTTTAACCACAAACCCTAGATCTTAGATTCGAATAGACCTAGTCACGATTATTACGTACAGATAGAAGCTACCGTTTTCATATCGTTTAAGTAAACTAGGTCGAAGGTGATCAAAAGCCTAGGTTTTTTTCCTTTAATCGTATCGAAAGTTAGTAATTTAGATTTATGTTTTAGTCCAAAACTTTTTTATCAAAATTAGTTTAGATTCGATTATTAGTTAATTAGGAAAAAATATTTTTAATACGTTTACTCCCCGTGGATTTGACCCCCGCTTACCCTTACTATATTACGACACCCGTAGTTTTGAGCGGGGTATTTAAAGACTGAGTTTTTCTCGCATTACTCACCTATATGAAACTGTCACAGAGATGCGAGGGAATTAGAGGGAAAGAGTGTAGGACTCATTTTGTGTTTTTTTTTTTGTTTTTTCTTCTCTCTTTGCATATTGGTTTGTTGTTAAACTCATTAAGATGTCTTAGCCTCGTAAGCCATGAATGAATTATACCAAAAAAATTCCTTATCTCTCTGTGATGTCTCATTCGCAACCCTAAATGACTTACCCCTTATAACATGACGGGTATTCAGCTATAAAGAATGAAATTCTGCCAAAGTAAGGACCAACTTGCAATAACTTTCATTCATGATTTAGTCTATCAGGCTTTCAGATAAAATTTCATTAATTTCTCTCCAAAATCAGTTGGGGTGAGAAAATATTTTAATGAAGGGTCATCACTCATCACTAATATGCAAAGAAGATATATGTGGTCAATTACTTTATCATACTAGCCCAGCCTCATTGAGGCATTTTGTCATACACCTGATAATGATGTTCATAGTTAGACCAATTAAAACAACCCAATTGAGGCATTTCCTCAAACACCTAATAATGGGGTTGACAATTGGACCAATTAAAACAACCCCATTGACGTATTTCTTCAAACACTTGATAATGAGGCTCACAATTGGACCATTTGAAACAACCCCATTGAGGCATTTCTTCAAACACCCAGTATGGTTTATAATTAGAACGAAACACGCAAACACACAAACACATACACCATCATACCCACACTTCATCATTTCATAAATTTTCTCATAATAAGAGTAACAAAACAAAGGTACCTCTTCTAGGAAATCCTGATCATGTTTATCAGCAGTGAAGATAGTAACAGCAAGAAGAGAAAGTGGGAACACAAAAGGCAAAAATGAGACTGTTTGTACTAGGAGGACCTGCACATGTCACCACCCCACACCTTCTCTTATTCTCCTTCAGCAAAAAACTAGAGTGTAGTGTTATTGTTGTGTATGTGATTTTGAGTTGTGGGGTTTTGGTTGTTCTTCTATGGAGATGGAAATGATTGGTGTTAGATAGTGAAGTGTGGAGAAGGGAGGGTAAACAGCAATAACAATAACAATTAACATCAAATCATCCCATCTCCTTCATGAGATAGTGAAGTGTGGAGAAGAGAGGGTAGAAACAGTAACTGCTTTACTCTAATCAACAAACCACAGGTTCTGAACCACACACCAGAATCTTCTTACCCCAGTTAATAAAATAAGGCAATCTGAAGCACAAACTCACTGTACTCAACTTAATTTTCTCAGAAACCAATCCCATATTTACTATTTTTCGTAAATCAAACACCACCCAGATTGAATCTATAAGAATTAAGCAAAACTCAGATACCCCAGATTGAATCAATCAGAATTAAGCATACCCCAAAGTTTAAAAGTGAGAAACATATTAGATAGGGACCAATGTTTGGTGAAATGAGTGATACCCAGTGGGAAAAAAGCAAAACCCGGTAATGATTTGTGATGAAATCGATGGGAGAAATATAATGAGGATATGGGGAGATGGAGTTAGAACTTATAACTCAAGAGAGATAGAAAGAGATGTTGTTGGTTTGGGTTTCAAATCATCCAGATGCACCTCGAGATCAATTTGGGCAATTAACGGCTGGGATGTTTTTTTTCAGACAAATGTTGAGATCCGACGGTACATAATTATTTTTTCGGCTGAATTTACTTGTGACTTCAAAATTGACGGCTAAGACCCAAGAAAAAAGATGGGTCTCTTTTTTATCCTTTGCGGTTGTCCGAGAAGCTTAAAACATTGTCACTAAGACCATTCACTATTGCCTGATCTTGGCGTGCAATGCCCAACCCATATAGATACTTGGCTTGGCCTCCCCCTCAGCTCGCTTATCTGAAGAATTTTCTCGGCCTCAACCCTCTCATTAGCTGCCATCCTAAGCCTTGCAACTGAACATTTTAATCTTTGGAAAAAGAAAATAAATTAAAATCTCATAACCAAGCCACCCAACATATCAATTATGATACATGGTTGCACCAGACAATCTTTGGTAGCCAAGAGTTACCAAAGATTGTGAAATATGAAAGAAAACTAAATGGATTCTATTATTTAAGAAAGAGAAACAATAAAAGACAACTCAACGGATATGGAAATTCAGATAATCTGCATCATATCCCTTTTTTTTATAAGGCAGCTGGGTTTTGCTTCATATCCCATTTAGTTTGTGCGATACAAACACTGTTTTGATATTCTTTTCTCTTTAGTGTGTAAAGTTCCATATTTGATAAGTCAAGAAGGCATTCCAAATGCCGTAATTCAGTCATAAGTATCCCAATGTATAACTATGGCCAATAAAAAAGTTGAAAAAACTTCTTTTGGGTTCCTTTTGACTATATTAGAAGTTAGTTTCTTTCTTTCTCATTCATAGAATCAGTTATGAGTGTTTTTTTCCAAGGTATTTCTCGTTAATGAACAAGTGAAGGAAAGGAAGCATTCAGAGGTATAAACAAGTAGTTCCTAATATACTCTAGAAAAATTACAGTCATACTAGAAATGAACCAATCGTCATATGAGAAAAATAGAGTTAAGAAGTAAGTCTATTCCTTTATATCATGTAGTGACTCATGAATATGTCATGCATCGAGATTTTGTGATTATACAAGTAAGTCCTCATCATCTCATCAATTAGCTTGGTATAAACAAAAGAGGTGCTTGAAATTTTACCAGCATTGATTTCATTCATTTCCTCCTGCTTCACGTGGCTATCTGGTTCTATATCAATAATTAATGTTTGCACAATCTCATACCCGTAAGCAGATATAGCCTGCGGAACAGTAAAGTAGATGGCATTAGGATGTATTATATTGACTGTATTGTTTAAAAGGTTCAAATAACGAACTAATCTATTTCTTAACCTTTTCTAGCTCATCTTCGACGGCTTTCGCAATTTTATTTTTTTGCTCAAAAACATCATCTAAAATGAGCTTTGAGACACTCGCTCTGATCCCTGAAGAGTTAATGAAAACAAGTCTAGTTACGACAGTATTATTAATATATTATTACCAAAATTTGCAATTTTTAGCTCTTACCATCAAAAACGTAGGCTTGGATTTGGAGCCTAAGGTTGCTTAGCTTATAAAAAGCATCAGTTGCACTATTAGATAACGCCCAGTACTAAATAGATACAACAACATTGACAAATACGTTGTCCTGCAGATAAATGATAAGAAGAACGATCATTTCAAAGAAGATACAAGTATATTATTTTGAATTATCAATTACCCCACCTGAATGTTATATGCATCCAACAACAAAGTTTTCTATACAGAGAAAACTAGTATGATCTCAAGAAAGAAAGTTACTAAGAGTAAAGGCATCTTTAGTGTAACTGTTATATTAGAAGAAAAACAAAACCTTAAAACACCGCACACTAGGCATGTAAAAAAGAGAAAATAAAACATAAAAGCTATCCATGGTTAGTGAGTGGGACATATAATTATTCAGTAAGTCATATACTTTCTTCACTTTAAAGTGTATATAGAAGGGTTCCTAGTATTCCTGCCCTCTCATATATGTAGTGCAGCTATCAAAGTAAAAGCCAATAACTTATTACAATTTATTTATTTTTCATTAAATGGAGAGATAACATTGGATCTACCTAATAATATAGTTAAAATTTTATTAATTTTCCAGGTCATTAGTTTCAAATACATATCATGATACCAGTTAAGACCATCTACTGGTATGTGAAACTTAAATATAGTCTAATATGATGTTATATAGAACTGACAAAGATATTGGAATTTGAGTTAGAACATTAAATAAGCAGAGATGGCAACATTAACTTTAGCATACACCATGTAAACTAATATGATGATCACATTTTGCAATTTTGGTTGCACAAGTACTTTAAGATTGAAAGAGAAAGGTTTAGTTATACAACTTTGGTTACTACACGTTCAGCAAAACTCGCTAAAAGTGGATTCAATTGGCAAAAATAAATAAAGTAATCAAGTATAAACACTTCAAAGCACGTTATGGGCATTGTGATTAGTTTGTTTCCAGCTAGAATATGCAAACCTTAGTCTTAGTCTCGCATTTCACATCAAGCTGCTGCACACAAAGTGAGAAATGGCTGACGACTAGAATACCAAGGAACTAAGGAAGGCAATAGTTGATTGGTCCACTTGAACACAACACAGAAGATTCCACATGCTTCCTATTAACTATTTATTTCCAAACACACAAAAAGCTTATTATGACAAGGATTTGGATAAAGCTTTTGTATGAATAAAACTTAAACAAGGGAGTTAATGAAGCAATAAGGGATTGCAGTTTTCATAAATATCACAATATACTATCTCCACTAACGTAAATATGAACAAAGAGAATGGGACACAAATTGCAGCAAAAAATTTCACGTCGTAATTAAGATCGCAGCGGGAATCTAGTAAATAACCACAATATACTACATTTACAGGAAACACGAGTAAGGAATAAAAACTTTCATCGGTAACCAAAAAGCAAGAAAAAAGGGTTACCACAAAACTATCGATGGTGGTGACCCTGTTAGTCCTCAAAATCATACTAAAAAATCTATATTCACAATAGGCATATATTCATTCCAACAAACACAGGGCAAAAGTCCCAAACCACAAAATTAAACAATTTCCTTCCTTATCTCTTTGAAGAATCCATCACCAAGTGATTAGTAATAAACACAAACTGATAATGGCAAAAAAGACGAATATGGTGAAACATGTATCAATTGAACGTTATTGGCCTGTCGGAACTCGGGCAAAATACAAATTGAAAACAAAAGCAGCTACAAATAAGTCATTGTTGCTGAAGTAACTAAAGATTGTTAGCTTGAAGTCTTTAAGGCCAAGGAGAACCTCATTCTCGTCTTAAACAAGAACCACATTAACGTCTAGCACACTTGGCGATGCTAATTAGACGAAACAAGTGTAAATGCTTTAAAGGGGTTTACCCACATTGTTCATCGTTCACGAGTTGCTACTAATCTACCTAGCCCCGACCCGATCAAGACTCCTCACTGTAGATGTTGCCTTCAAATTCCCTTCTTTCCAAAATACCTCCACCATCTTCTCCCCAATCTTTTCCCCCCTTAGCTCACTATCCGTCACAGCAACAGTAGTCGGACCAGCACCACTTATCGTACATCCAAACGCCCCAGCCCCAATCATTGCATTCTTTATCGCTCCCATTCTAGGAATCAAAAGAGTGAGCTTTGACTCCACAATTCTATCCGAAAATAACGTTTTTCCTAAACTCCTCGATTGACTAGAATTCGAAATGTGATCCAACATTGCAATCTCTGATGGTAATACCGCCCTCATCTTTTTCGTTGGCGCCTCAAATTTTGGATTCACAAGTACAAAAAACAACTCCGTCTCCATCGGAAACCTCAACTGGATTATATCGAGCGGGTCATAACTACGAATTAAAACAAATCCACCCATTATCGCCGGTGCTCGATACCTTCGCCTACAACTCCAACCCAGCAAGAACATGCTCTGATTCCAATAACAACCCACCAAACATCTCATTCACCGCAATAGCAGCTGCAGCAGCACTCACTGCACTCGACCCCAACCCGCTCTCTACAACAACCCCTTCCCGAGCGAAATCGATAAACTCACTGATCGAACACCCAGCATTTACATAACCGATATCGCAGCGATTCTTGCACAGTTCTAAAGTGGGTTCTTACTAAGCTTACTACTGTTACCAACCTCATTTGATGTCAGATATCGAGACCATAAGAAAAATATATCTAGATTTTGACAAAAGCACAGAATAATCTGTAGAACTGCTTTCTAATTTTTGTATCTAAGGTCGTATTTGGGGTCGAATTCAAGCTTTGAAATCTTCTCTTTGTCGTCTGACTCATCAAATAAATTTATTTCAATTTCAACTTGATAGAAATTATAGATTTTGAAAATTAAAGTTTACCTGGTTTTGAGATTTTCACCAAGTACTCCCAAAATGAATTCTGTAAATCCAAATCACAACTCTCAATCCAACGATGCTTGCAACTGTTTTAGAGTTTCACTCTAAATTGAAGTTAAGACGATTCGTTGATTTGAGTGAGGAGAGAGTTATATTTGGGAGATTGTTGATTCAGCAATTTCGTATAAAGGGAGAGGTCGAGAGAGAAGATTAGATAGAGGAAGATACTATGGTACATATTAAGCTAATTTGAGTAACATCGAGATCTAATTGGGTAATGAACGGCTGGGATTGATTTTTTCGGACAAATGTTTAAATCCGACGGCTCAGACCCGTTTTTTTGGCAAAATTTGCTTGCATGTCGGAAATGGACGGCCGTAACCCAATAAAAAAGATGTCTGCCATTCCATTCGACTTACCACCATTGTACTTCAATACGTCTCAGTTTGATCCCCAGAACTTGAGATGTCCATGACTTATGTCCTTCCCGACGAACAGCGACAAACGCTTACGCAATTTATCTTACCCCATTTCCAGCACACTTACATTATGGACATCTTTTATTCTAGCAGGGGTTGACATTTGTACTTCCTCCAAGGACAATTGGGCATTAATGTCCAACGGTGGCCAGCCTCTTTCTTCTTCAATATTTTCTTCAAAGTAAGCTTTAGTCTTCCTCGTCTAGATCTGTACTATCATTGTGCCGGCATCTCTCTTTCATACCTACAAACTTTCCCAGATTGTTTGGTTTTTGGCCATGGTACATCTGATTGCTATTATATCAGAATGTGCATTCTTCGTTTTGGGGAAGGTACTTGACCGTATATTATGCTTGATATTACTATGGCAACGTTCGTTGCATCTTATTGGCTGCAATCCAATAGTCTACGAAATTGTTTCTATTTTCTGATCATTGATGGAAATGCTGCAGTCTATAATTAAGAGACGGGAACTTGGGCAGTCTCATCGATTCAAAACTTTTCAAAAACTTCTAGTTGTACATTTGATATATTATGAATTACCACCCATTCACTGTCTCCAGGAACCACACTGTACCCTTCCATTTTCACTGTTAAGGGGTTATAAAAGTTCTAAGGGTGTTCAAGTAGATAGAGAAGAGAATAGGGTTTTCAAGCATCTCTAATTGAGTTTGCTTTGACTAATTCATATTTGGTTCTTTCCTTTCCCTTACTTTGGATAACTTAGTTTACAAACATACATATTTAAGAAGCTAGCACAATACATCAAAGCTTTCAAAAGTCATTTTGATAGAGCTACAAATCCCTAACTATCCTTGGGTTGTCAGAACTTTACTGTATCGGAACTCATCCATTAGTAAATCAAAACTCTATTTAGGCAGGATTGTAGCAGAAGTATCAGAGAGATTCACAGTTATTTTGGCAATGGATTTTCCTTTTCAGACTTTGCTAGGAAATTAAACCATGACTTAGATTCTAACTAACGTTGTTCAAACTATATAATACCACAGTTAAGAGTAGATGACTATGCATGTACAACATTAACATATATTCAATTCCATCCTATTGGCATATTCAGGATAAAGACCTTGTCAATTTTGTTATTGAGCGCCAAATCCTTCACCATGACTACAAATAAAGTACTGCTCTGTCACTTTGAGAAAATTACATTTGTTCCTTTATTATCTCAACCATAAGTACATTCTTCCGAGTAAGCTTTCACGTTTACACTATCTTTCTCATCATACCAAACAATAACGACTACTCCAAAAGAAGATAGCCAACTACGAAGGTTGCTGTTTGGGAGCAGCATCATTTTGCTCCTTTTTCGAACCAGATACCGCTGCACTTGCAGCAGCAGTCATGGCAGCTGCAGCTGCACCAAGCTTCACGCCTCCTGCAGCCTTCATTGCACCAGCCACTTTTGCAAATGCTGCTATCCCACCTACCAGCACTGCCCTCAATGCAACTGTTGGTTTTATATCCATTTCTAAACCTGCAATGGCCAATTTTGAACAATTGTCAGTAAACTTAAGTTGTTTTAAAAAAAAAAATTGGTTTAAGAAAATTAAAGGTTGGAAAATATATAAGCTCAAATACGTGTAATGTTGAATCATAAGATACTTGTAATTCGAGACTTCTAATTAAGTTATATTCATTCTTTCTCGTTTTCATATTTTCTCCACAGCGAGCTAGATCCATCTTCCGCTTCCTTTTTGGTGATCTGTACAATCCATTTATGATAATTAACAACATTCTCATGTGTTACTTTCTTTCATTTTTTTCTCGTTATATAAAAAGAGTTGTTGATCCAGGAGGATCTGAAGATCGAACCCCTTCAAAAGACGCCAACTCGTTCGAACGAACCTTGGAGTCGTTCGAACGAGTTATGAGAGGAACGACCTAGAAGTTCCCAGAAGACCAACTTGAGCTGAGTCTAGTCGACCAATGCGAGCTGAGTCTATTCGAGCTGAGTCTATACTACCTGGAGTTCCCAGAAGAGTCAATTTGAGCTGAGTCTATTCGACCTGGAGTTCCCAGAAGATCAACTCGAGCTGAGTCTATTCGACCAATTCGAGCTGAGTTTGTTCAGGCAAAAATAGGCAAAGTTGTTCGAACGATACTTGGAGTCGTTCGAACGAAACTGGAGTTCCCAGAAGACCAATTCAAGCTGAGGCAATTTTTAGGCAAAAATAGGCAAGTCGTTCGAATGACATGAAGTTCCAGAAGATCAATTCACGCTGAGGCTTTTCTTAGGCTTAATTTGGACAGTCGTTTGAACGACCCATAGGTTTGTTCGAACGACTATCGTATTCCTTCAATATTTTAGGCGTTTCAAGGGCATAATGGTCATAGCTTGTAACTAGAAACTTGTAACCCTCATAAAGGGACAAGGCTAGGCAAGGTAAAATTATCTTAGATCAATCCAAGTTTTTGTAAGAGAGACTTAGAATTTTAAGAGTAATTCAATTGGAATCAAATCATTGAGCTATTGAAGCTCCAAAAGGGAAATTCTTCCACCAATTGTGTTTGCTCTTCATTTCATTTCTTCGTTTAGGTTAATCTCAATTCGATTGTGGATTAGTTGTTGTTGCCTTGCCTTGGCTCGCTTAAATCACCCCTGCACCGAGCTTGTGCTTAACGACCTTGACTGAACTGGCCATAATACTTGACATGAAAATTTGGGTCGAAGAGCATATGCAGCAATAAGTTAGTTGAAACCAACTAAAATGCCTCAACAATAAACAACCTTGATTTTTGCACAGCAGTGCCAAACTGGCATAGGGCTGTCTGAGCCCAACGCAATTCAGAATTGCACGGCAGAAAAAGACGGCTAACGCGTTTAAATATTAACGAGCTATACCTGCTGAACTGTACGGCACAAGCAGCCACGTGACCATAATTTTAAAAAATTAATGCCGTGCAGTTCTGGAACTCCGCGGTTTGGTCTGTAAGAAAAGAACGTATCCTTTCTCCCCAACACTTAGTTTTTTTTGTCACTCACCTTTAAAAATTCTTCCCTCCAAAACCCATCCCAACCTCATAAGTTTGGGTTTTCTTGATCAAAATGTCGGGAGAATCGTCATCGCAACCGCACAACAAATATCCCAAAAATAAATGCAATGCTTATACCGAAGTTACGCGAACGGGTAAAGATACATTTACGAGTGCCCTACCGTTATTGCTCACCATTAACGATCCCGTCCCAACTCTTGCTGATTTGCACCGAGTAGACATTCTTTCGAAGAATTGGGTACATATTAGCATTGGATCGGAGAACAAACCGGTAAGATTTCTTTGAAATTCTCGTATTAAAACGTGGTTTTACAAATGTTTGATGAAATGCCCGAATGAAATTCTAATGTATCTTTTTGCGTTTGAATGTAGAACCGAGATACTATAATATGCCGCCAATTGCTAAACAAGGTATTGAAGTAGTACGAGCTTATCTCCAACTATCCGTCGATAAAGAAATTGGTCGACGAAATGGGTTTCGAGGATTTTTTATCGATTAATGTGGGGAATAACGATAACCGATTGGTTCATGCTCTGGTGGAGCGGTGGTGGCCGTCCACCTATACATTTCATTTCCTCTGCGGGGAGCTTGGCTTTACGCCATTAGACTTTGTGATGCTACCAGCTCTCCCTTGTGGAATGGGAATCAATCTCCCTTATGACGATAAGTATTCGAATATCGATGAAGCTTCTAAGTTGTTTCCTGGGATTACGAACAAGGATATAAAATACGGGAACATCACATTAGTGTTTTTGAAGTCGTATATGACGGATTTGGATCCAAGAGAAAAAAATTAAACTTACAACCCGTAATTGGATATTGTGTACGCAAGGGTTTTTGTTGCTTATATGATATGAAATCTATTCTTTACAAATGGTAGTACTTCGCTTGTGGTGGGTTATCTTGTTGTTGTAGAAGACGAGCATATTATAGGCAGGACAAAGTACGATTAGGGATCTCCGGTCATGGTTGCATTGTATCAGGGACTGGACCTAGCATCAGTAAGTAAGAATTGGTTCTTTGGGAATCAAATTGTGAGGGACAATGAGAGTCGAGTGGCAGGAACAATTGCCGGATGTGGTGATCGCGGTATTGGGAAGGATTCAGCATTTGTAACGAACCAAATGCGACGAATTGGGAGGGATAGAAGTTAGGTTGTTGGCTTGGATGGGAGGGTTGAAAGTGGCTTTGAGAATTAGATTAGGAGCTTGCTTAAGAGCTTGAAGACATGGCTTTGCTTTAGTTTGATAGGGTTATTTTCTTGAAGAGAAATGGGGTGGTGTGGGGATGGTTTTATGAGGGGGAAAGAGTTGTTCCAGACCTAGAATTGCGCGGCAAGTAATAGTCGTTGCCACCTTTTGAATATGAGCCATACACGTTGCAAAATCGCAACAGTTGGCCTGCCGCACAATTCAGAACTGCGCAGCACATTCAGCCAATCAAAACATGACACGTGGCATTCCCTTATTGGCTGTTTTTTGCCGCGCAGTCCAGAACTGCGCGACATGATTATTTTAACAACCCAACCTGCAAGTCTCTGAACCGACCCTGAGGGTGGGGTTTTTGGTTGTTTTGGTTGCCACCTAGGCGAGAAGACCCAAGTGTTGGGTGGGTGGTCAGTTTGGAAAAAAGAAGGTGGGTTGCCTCCACCTAAGGGACCCACCTTACTGCTGCATATGCTCTTACCTAGCAACACAATGAATTGGCAGAAACAAAAATGGTCAAGTGACACTAAATCTTACTTTAGACATTTAACAGTACATCAAAGATTGCCTCCTATGGCTATGAATGAGACTTTCTATACTCAAGACTTTGGTCAAAGATAGGCTCCATGGGAAGAATGTAAAATTTGATGGAACACTAGACCCCATATCGATTCAATCTGAACATTATCCTCAGTCCATTTTAGCTCCTAATATCTCTCTACAGACACTTCAGTTGTAGGGAGACCAAACATCCTTAAGCTTCCAGTCCCATGGTCCACCCCATATTTGGCTACAATAATGTTGCAGTACAAGGTTTAAGGCTTTACTCCATACAGCTCTGAAGAGTTATAATCTTTAATGAACCCTGTTTATTAGCAAATAGTTGTTTTTGCCATTAGCCAGATAAGAATTGCAAAAATATGTTGTTTGTTCTTTCGGCTTTAAAGCAGCTTTTAGTGTTTGGAAAAGGATTAATTCATACTTTGCGTGTTGAATAATGTGTTAAAGCCATATTTTAATACTCCATCTAAAAGAGATTAAACTAGTGCTTTGATTGATAAGACAAAATTGCTGACTCTCATTTTAGTTATGAAACATTTTATAAAAGAATCCAGTTAAGTCAACCCCTGAACATCAACTCTCCAAGCAATCCAACATTTCATTTATACCTTGTACTTTGTTCTTCTCAACGTCTCAAGCCCGCCCTTCCAATATTTACATTACGCTCTTTTGTTCTTTCTCCAAAATAGAACAATCCAATTTCTATTCACATTTGCAAATGCCTCTACTTTAAGCAAATCCCTAGAAATCTCTCCCTACCAGAGAAATTATGAAGTGGCATTCCTTTATTATAGAAATGAGGATTGTTTACAAACTCATTTGAACTTCAAGTAAAAAAATTAGTTATTCTTAATTTTGTAATTGAGCCCCTTTTTAATGAGATTAGTAACTCAAAGTGCAACTACCAAGAATTGACCCCATTACCAAAACAACTCCCATGTAACTGACCAGCAAACCTAGCTTGCATTCACACTTTTTGTGAATAGTCCTTTAGCTCTAGAAGAGCATCTGAGATCTATTTGGGGCTGTTAATTCCATATAACAGCTAGAGGCCTATTTACAGTTTCTGGCCTCACTTTAGCGCCGCCAGTAAGTTATTCCTGAAAACCACCTTACCTCACAACACGAAGGGGCCCCAAAAAACAACTTACCTGTTATAGACATTACCACTACATTTACCCCGCAGACTGACCCTACCATTGTGTAGAAGTGGTAAATTCTATAGAATCCGAAAATCAGAATAGCGCATAACCCAATGCTCAAATAACATCTGAAAGTTGGGCTTCTTCTAGTATGTATTTCACTTTGTGCAGACCACTACTTTCTCTTGGATGCTTCAAGGAAGAAAGCATTATATCTTGGAAGTATCTTTAAATATGTTTCAAATCTGGGAAAGAAGAGGTTTAAGAGCATGGTTCTTTAGGAGGAAATGTGTAACTATTGGTTTATTCGCTTTTGACAATTTGCGTGTATGAAGTCCCTTACTTGGGTCTTCCAACAAAGGAATCTTACATGTTTGCATCCATCACGGCCCAGACTTGGAGCAGTTTAATAATATGCTATTTTCTAGGAAACCAGGGGTGCCAAAGATACGTATGAACCCCATTCCCTAGCATTTGACATGAAGTGTGGTGCAGAATGTGAGTTAGATGGATGCTAACGACTAAAAGATTGGTGTGAACTTCAACAAATTTACAGCCTGTTGCTCTTAACCACTCTGGTCTTCTCTTCCAGATCCTCTAATTATATTCCCTGGAAAAAAATCCACCTAATTTGCCAAACACTCCAACCTACGACTCTACTTTTTTTTCTTCTGCTGACCTGTTGATGGCCAAGCACTCTAGGGATGGAATTATACCTCCAACAAGAAGCTCTACTTTAGCTTGATTGTGAGAGCATCATCAACTATATCAAGATCTTAATTTCTTCATATATCTTCTATGGATGAATCAATATGTTCGTACAAGTTGTTTGATTAAGCTAATTAAGAAAGAAACCCTCTAATCTCAAGAATCCTTTCAATATTAGTGAAGAGGAATTACACTTGAAACGGGTTGTTAATTATTTCATAGATTCACGATAACCTTGAATCATCTTTACGATTTTTATCTTTAGAATTATAATTTTTTTTTCTAATGTATTTTATCCCCACCATCAAAGTCTTAATTTTTTCATTTGTGCCGCCACCATACATTCAATTTCACGACGAATAAAACTCTGCCCTAAAGTATTACATAAATGTCCCCATTATAATATCGAGAAGCAATTTGAGCTACTCTAAAACCTAATAACACAATGCAACATCCCCCATTAGTATACCAAATGCTATAAATCCCAATGACCAAATGAAATGGGTTATTAGGGTTTCATGGGTGAAGACTGAAGAGTAAGAACCCATAAAAAATCATTTTTTTATTAGGTTTTTCTTTTTAAAGGTTAATAAGAAAAGGAGTCCTTGCTTAATGCCCTAATTTACAATTTGGAATGAAATTGAAACATTATAAAGGGACACACCTGTATTAGGTTAATAGAGCTTGAACTCAGCTTTGATTGAGAGAGAGAGAGAGAGAGAATGTGTGTGTGTGTGTATGTTTTGGTTTCTGCTCTCATGGAGTTTGAAACAGGGCCCTGGATCCATCGGGTCGAGTCCAAAAATGCTGAGCATTCGTAGGAGCATCTCCATTCAAAGGGGATAAGTAACTAGTAAACCGCAACACAGTGAGGAAACGACCGTAATACCCATTATTTGACATTTTCCTATTACAAGTTTTTTTTTAGGCAAACGTAAATATATAAACGCCTAATCGGCAATAACAGGAAATACAGAGTTCAAGAGGTTACAAGCCTCCAACGGCTGACAACAAAATATAGGGGGTGAGTTGGCCCCCTTATTGGCTAAAACATGAGCCTCTAGGTTACAAGATCTAGGGATAAAAGAAAAACGAAAGTCTACAAAACGAGAAGAGGAAGCGAGCATGTCCGGTGCAAGGGTCATCAAAGCTCCCGAAGAAAGGTCGCCTGAGCACGTCTCAAAAGCTCTAACTAGGCGCCGGCAGTCTGTCAGGAGCAGAACACGCTCAAGGCCGATCTAGTGCACTTCTTGCATTCCTCTGATCACTGCAATCGCTTCCGCCTCTTCTGAGTCCTCAGCTCGGGCTGAATCATATCCTGCACAAATAAGAGTAGAATGATAAGTCTTAATAGTAAAGCCCGTTCCTCCCAGAGCGATATTGTTGGTCCAAGAGGCGTCCACCGTGATAACGTGCCACCCTTCGGGCACTTGTGGGCTGGTATGTCCAAAGGTTTGATGGGGGGTATTGGAAGGGAGATGATGTTGGGTGAGCTTTTTTCGGATATGGCTTTTCTTTGTTGAAAATGAACTCATTTATATCCATCCAGATAACAAAAGTAATGGCTCCGATCGTGCTCCAGAGGGTGTTGGTGTCGAAATCCTTTCCGTGCTGGAGGGTGAGAGTGTTCAACACTTTTTCCACCGAGTCGGAGTAGGTATAGGTGCTGAGGTCCGTATGGAGGACAGATAGGCCCCAATACTCCTTAATGCTCTTACAAAAGAATAGGGCGTGGGTGGTAGATTCTTCTTTCTCTCCGCACCTAGGACAGATGGTATCCCAAGTGTCATCCCCATGCGAAAGCCTAAGTTTTGAGGGGATGCCATTATGGAGGGCTTTCCACGTGAAAAATTAGATACGAAATGGGATCTTGAGTTTCCAAATTTGCTTCTAATGCATATTGTCTGGATCCGAGCGGATGTTGTTCTGGGGATTATGGGTGGGCTCCGCCATGGAGGCATGGTAGATGGATTTAACCGTGAGGATTCCATTTTTCTCATTTCTCCATCTCAGGACGTCACGGGTCGAGGAAGTGCTCAAGGGGATCGCCAAAATAAGCTCAGCTATGTCCTATTGGAAGATGGATCTGATCAGAGCGTATTTTCACGTGCGATTATCTGGACAAATAAGGTCTGCCACCTTTGAGAAGTTTTTGTGTTGGGGGCCGGTCCCGAGGACCTGCCATAAGGGATACCCGGGATCCAAGGTTCTAGCCAGTAGTCGACCTGTTTTCCGTCCCCAATGTACCAAATGAGGTCGGGCCAAATACAGTTGTGGGCTTTGAGGATCTCTTTCCAGATCCAACTGCTAGAAGGCTTGGGGAGCGAGATCATAGGGGACTCCTTAGGCGAGTATTTTTGCTTCAAGTTATGGGCCCATAGTTTATCGGGTTCCTTCATGACTCTCCAAAAAAGTTTGGCCAGCATGGCCTGATTGTGATTGAGGGCGGTTCTGATGCCCAGGCCCCCACATCTAGTCTTTTGGCACGTGTTCTTCCAGTTGATGAGATGGGTCTTAGTGCTACCCGTGTTGTTGTAAGTTTTTATAGGAAGGGGAAATATGGACATGAGGAAGAAAGGGATTGTTGAGTTAACAGCTTTAATCAGGGTGAGTCTGCCAGCTTGGGATAAGTTTCTGGCTTTCCAGCCTTCAATGCGTTGAGACACCCAGGTAATAATGTCCTGAAAATTCAGTCTTTTGGATCTGTCAAAAATAAGCGAAGCTCCCAGATATTTTTCCCCCGCGATATCTTTTTTGATATGGAGAATAGCTTGAATGATTTTGTGATGTCTGCGAGGGCTATTTTTGCTGAATAGTATATAGGATTTGTCGAGGTTTATATCTTGTCTAGAGACATTTTTAAAAGAATCTAGTGCGTCCTTCAGGGAAGCTTTACAGAAAATAAAGCTGTCATCTGCAAAAAGGAAGTATGAAATAGGGGTAAATCCTTTGGCCGTTCTAATGCCATGAATCTCCCGGTTGGTCTCCGCACGAAGAAGAATATGTGAGAGAACCTCCGAGCAGAGAAGGAAAAGAGCAAGGGATAGGGGATCACCTTGCCGGATGCCTCTTCCCGGCTTTAGGAAGCCATAAGGCGAACTGTTAAGGTTAAAGGAGAGCACGATGGTGGAGGTGCATTGGAGGATCCAATGGCACCATCAATCGCAAAAACTCATAGTTTTGAGTGTGTCCCCTAGGAAGCCCCATTCTACTTTATCGAAAGCTTTGCTAAGGTCCAGCTTGACAGCCATAGCGCCCACAGGCCTTTTTTTTCTTTTTAAGCAAGGAGATGATGTCTTGGGCCAAGATAATGTTATCAAAGATTTGCCTTCCAGGGGTGAAAGCATTTTGGGTTAGAGAGATGATCTTATTGAGGAGAGGTTTGAGGCGGCCTGCCAAGATTTTAGTAATGATCTTAAGTTTAACATTGCAGAGGCTGATCGGCAGGAACTGCCCCGGTCTATCAGGATTTTTTGTCTTGGTGATGAGGGTAATGTTAATGTAGTTATACTCAGGCAGTATATGGCTTGACTGGAAGAAAGCAAGAGTGGCTTGGAAAAGGTCGTCTTTGATAATATCCCAAGATTTTTGATAAAAAGCGGGGTGAATCCATCAGGCCCCAGGGATTTCTGGGGGTACATAGAGAAGAGAGCCTCATTTTCCTCGTCAATAGAAGGGTCTTTTGTGAGTTGAGCATTTTCTTCATCCGTGATCATTTTATCCATGATGTTTAGGTCTTGGACCTTTAGGGTGGGGAGAGAGGGAGAGAAAAGCTCTTTATAGAAATCAACGAATGCGTTCCCTATGTCCTCCCTGTCGTGAGCCCAAGTGCCATCCTATTTTTTTATTCTGGAGATCTCGTTGTGTTTTCTATGGCAAATAGTGGAGAGGTGGAAACACTTGGTGTTTTGGTCCCCTTCTATAAGCCAGGTCTCTCTGGATTTATCCCGCCAAAGAGTTTCTTCTTGGGTCAGGGTGTTATCCAGCTCCCTCTACAACGTAATCTCGATATTGTTGTTTTGCTCCGTTGGATCCTTCTTTTGGATGGCGAGGATTTAATTACTAAGGTTTTAGATTCTTTTAGGGGTCCAGTTGAACTCAGCTTTGTTCCACTTCGTGAGTTCCTTTTTGGTATGTCAAAGTTTTTTGTAGAGGCGCAGAGGCCGAGTGCCCTCTTGGTTTTGGTTCCAGGCCAAGGTAACGATTTTGTGCCAGTCTGGATGCTTTCTCTAGAGAGATTTAAAATAGAATTGTTTTGGGAGATTGTGGGTCCTAGGTAAGGTGTTAAGCAGGATAGGTCTGTGGTCGGAGCCGATAATAGGCAGATTATGGACGGTGGCGTCAGGAAATTTTGTGCGCCAGGACGCATTAGAGAAAGATCTGTCAAGGCATTGCTTAACCAGATCCTTACCCATACATTTGTTAGACCAAGTAAAAGGGACGCCAGAGAAGTCGAGGTCAAACATAGCTGTGTCGAAAATGAATTTTTTGAGGGGATTAGGGGCCGAGATGTTAAAGGGGATGCTCCCAAACTTATTATCTTGGCAGGTGATGCTGTTAAGATCTCTGAGGATAATCCAGGGGACGGGGATATTAGGGGCCAGTTGACCAATAACGTTCCAGTATGTGTCCCTGTGCTGAGAGACCTGAGGCCTGTACGTGAAGGAGCACATCCATTATTCGTCTTCCGTGCCCCCAACCCCATTGATGGAGTGAGATTGGATGAGAGAATCAATTCCGTTAGGGGAGGAGGAAAGGATAGTGAGGTTGATGTTATTGTTCCAGGCCAGCCAAAGGCCTCCCCCATGGGTTGCGGAGGAGTTAACAGAGTGGGAGTGGGTGAATCTCAGAGAGTTAAGCTTCCCCAGGTCCTCAGGTCTAGTTGCCTTGGTTTTGGAGAGAAAAATAATATCCGTCTTGAACTTTTCTTGGTAAGCTAAGAGCTCGCGTAAGGTGGAGGCCTTACCGCTCCCCATGCAGTTCCAAGATAGAATAATCATTTAAAACTGAGGGCCGGTGTCGGGCCCGCTTCCATGATTTGGGTGTCAACAAGTGTGGTACTCAGGATTAGGCCATTCTGGGAGGGAAGGAGTACAAAGGGGGAGTGCTTCGTTCTCATTTTCCTTTCTAAGTGATGAGTAAAGATTTTTTTGTAGTGCTTACAAATAGTGTTCCAGGCTACCGAGTATTGAGGAGAAAGAAAGGCATGAGCGGCTTTGGTGATGGATCTCTTGATCCCCTCCAAGCTTCTGCTATGACAACGTTGATCTAATAGAGAAATATGTTGGGTGTATTTAAAGGGTTGGACTAGTTTTCCATATTATCGAGAAGGACTAGTCTGGATCGGGGTCCGGTTGGGTATGGTCCTAGTTTTGATGCAATTTCCACACCACCGACCAAAATCGTGTTCTACGGATTTGGTATAATAATAATTAGGTGGGGCCATACAAGTGAAACTACGACCGGCCCTCTCCTTATATGGAGAGGGCTTCAGGTGTCCAGTGTCCGGAGGTCTAAGTCTCCCTGACAGTTTTGATATGTTTCCATAATAGTAGACTAAATAGTACCATGAGTTGGTAGCATTATCATTAAAAGAAGAAACAAAAGTGGATGCTAAAGTTTTGGAAATTTTGTGCACCTTTGCGGGAGAGCCCGAGTCCCCCGTACCTTCCTTGGACTTACCAGAGCCGAGAAGAGTGCGCTTAAGCCGATCAAAAGAGGATGAGCTATACTTCCCACTATCTTGTCCTGTGTCGGACCCAAAAAAATCTTTATGGCACGGTGTTTGCCATCCCGCACTATCATCCGTAGAGTATGCAATTTCCAGGGGGAGAGTGTCCGATTCAGAGTCTGTCACCCGGTTTACCTTATCATCATTTGATGCGTCTCCGATTTGTGTGTCGGCTGAAAAATAAATGTGGGTGTTGGCAGGCCTTTGGTGCCTTTTTGGCCCGGTTAGACGTTTTTTTGCTTTGGCAGGGTAAGTGCTTTTGTGGCTGGGTATATTTATTTGATTACACTCCAGCCCGCCCAATTGTGGTCTAACATGGGTTTGAACTATTGGGAAGTCCAAGTAGTACGGATCCACCAGGCCCGTGCCCATGAGTGTATCTGAATAGCCCAAATCCACTGTATATGTTTTTCATTTTCGCTGATCCCGGTCCACCCCAAATTTGTCCCTACTGCCTCTGATGTTGTAGGACGAAGTGGAAGGTTCGAATGGCAGTTTTACAGGTTGTTGTCCCCCTTTTTCAGGGAAAAGTTATAGCTCTTTACTCGAGGCTGCAGTGGCAGGAGATGGAACAATCGTTTTTGAGTTTGGGTGGGTCCCTCGTGTGGTCAAATCGGTGATGACATGCATTTGCCTGTTGGAAGCTTCGGTAAAATCCATAAGTAACTCCCTATTGGTCCCCACCCCACCAAATTCGTTGCCAAGAAAGTTTTAAATATAAAAAGATTTTGAGGCGCCCGAAACCAGTCGAGTTTAAGTAATTGATGTGCAAGGGTTTAGAACTATTTTGTCTCTCTACCTACTATTCTCAACACGCATCTCGAGGTCAGTAAAGTTTCCGAGGAGTGCCTGATTTCTATTTCGGCTTGTTATTCTGACTTCATGGCTGTTTTCCGGTTGCATTCCGGTGTAGGCTTGTGCGTTCCACGAATTGAGACTGTTTACGGCTCTTCGAATGATCTCTCCCACGGTGTCTCTCGGTTTAGTCGGTGTAGGGTTGGTCAGGTAGGAGTTAGTATGTTGTGGGGAACTTGTACAATGGTAGTTTTGCGTCTTGGTACCTTGGTAAAAATGCTTGAAAGGGGATGTGTGGTTGTTCTTCGACGGGTTTACTTGGATGTGCTCGCCGAACGGAAACTGGAAACTCATAGTGATATTGAGCCGGTTACGTTCGTGTACTATGCTTTCAAACCATTTGCAAGATGCGAGCGAGTGAGTTAGTATACCGCAATCGGGGCAAAATCCTTTAAATCTCTCGTATTTAATGGTGATCCTAGCGTCTCCGTATTTGGTCGGCCTTAAATGGGCATCGATAAGACCAGAGGTTTGTTGGTGATTAGGTTAACAAGAATCCAGATGAAACTATTTTTTGAGGAACCGACCTCCTTTGGTGTATAGTCGTCTCTGACGAACTCTCCGATTTTGTTCCCAATGGCCTCAAGCGTGTTTTTGTCCAAAAGATAGCACGGCAAGCCAGATAGTTGGGCCCAACAAAGATAACGAGGAAAAACAAACTCGGATTGGTGTAGTAACGAATCAGCAATTGGTTGGAGTATGGAATACCCGTAAACGTTGACAGATAGGGTTTGTATTATAGTTCTTAGGTCGTCGGGGTTTTGAAAGTTTGCGATGAAGATTTTGGATTCGTGCTTGTATGTGATGGGAGGAATATGGGGGATGATTTTGGACCATTCTCGAGTCACTCCATCGAGTAGAGCTTGTTCTTTTACGCTTGAAGAAATAGATTTGAATGCGAGAGCATATTTCCATTGGCTTTGAAGCCCTTCCCATTTAGAGGCATCTAACATATGTATGGGGATAGGATCGTGCCTTGAGCAGCCTCTGAACCTTTAAGCTAGTTCTCTGACTCGGTCCTTGTGGAGAGAGTTTTGCTCGTGTTCTTCCTCTTCCATGGTAACTTCGGGGATTATGTTAGTCTTGGGTGTATGCTTGAAGCCGAGTTGGTGGTACTGCCTAGGGAAATACATAAAGGTTTTGCTGTAGCTGAAGTGAAAAAGGCTAGGTTGGATGTTTAGGTAAAGCTTGGGTGAGCAAATGAAAGGAGGAGAGAAGGTAGGAGAGGAGAAGGGAGGAAGGTAATGGGAGGGATTAGGGTTTTCCCTGCATGGTTTGGTGAGGGAGATAGGAGTGCGGTAGGGAGGAAGGTCCTTATTGCAAGTTGTTTTGATAACTACTGCGCTTTGTCATTCATGACTTGATCAGAGAAAACATAAGTAGAAATCACTTCCTAAGAGGATTACTTACAAGATCATTGATATCAAAAATGGTAAGGTTGAAAAGATGACGCAATCTATATTTGATATTCTATAGAAAAAGTAATGTGACATCCTCATGAAAATTTGGCAAAGTTTCGTCTATAATTTTGACAATATAAAAACTTGTAAATATTAACAATACATCTATAAAATGACCACCACAATACCAATTTATAATCAGTACGATTACATCTATTATTCAAATATACAACCAAGAAAATACCATCATGGACAAAAAAACACCAACATAAAAGACTTTTGGTGAAATCTTTACCAATATACAAAAGTTTCATCACAAAAAGATAATCCAAAATGTTTTAAACAAATATATTGGTATTTGAAACGTAATTCTTCAAACCAGCACAAGTTACTCATAACAAGACCCTTATATGCAACATCTTCCATCATAAGTAAATGTATCTATATATAGCCACACAACCACTACTCTTGCCCTTCCGCTTCGTTTTTATCGCCTTTCATTTACATCTACCAAGATAATTGCAACTATCATAATCTACAATATAGACAAATACGTACACAAGTTAGTAAGACTTTTATTCATTGAATAAAACATTGAGTACAATTGAATATGGACCTAAATTACAATAATGCATGAAAGGAATATTAGAAAATATCCTAACGAAATTTTGGCATAGTTTCCCCACTATTCTTGACATTTTTAGAAACCTGCAACCATATATAGCAAATCACCATATACAAGTAATCTCACTTTACACATTTAAATACAATCGTCCCCAAATTACAACCAATTATGTATCATACAAGTTACATATTAAGACAATAAGATACACATGAAACCTAGATATCCATCAAAAATAAATTTATCGGATATACTACCTGTGATTCATAAAAGTAAAAAAAAATGGTGAAAGAATAAAGAGAAAGCTTAATCTCATTTTGCAGTCATTAAGTAAAAATCTATGTGCTTGGTATTTAATGTATTTTGAGAAATAGGTCAGACCTAATTTTATCAATCAATGATCTAGGATTAAACATAAGCAATCAATGGTAAAGACAATGAATTAATTGACACAAGCAATTGTTCACCCTGTGGAAACTTCTTACTCAGGAGAAAAACCACAAGTTGTTGTCGATGAACACGACAACCAAAAATATACTAATCAAACAAAATTTAATATGATTTACTCTTACAGACTTGATAGCTTCGTCTCAGGATTATCTCTCTTCTGATCAAAGCTTCATGCCCTATCATTTTCGTTCTCGCAACGACGCTCCTTGATCTCACACCAAGTATTACCCTTCTTGAATCACTCTAGAACAATTTGTGGGAAGCAGGATACACTAACTCAACATCAACCTCAATTTTTTTTAGGTTTTGATTAATGTCAAATTGTCTCTCTGATAAAGGATATTGAGCTCTTTCAAAAATAAGTTTTTGCCAAAGAAAAGAGAAAAAGAGAGAAAAAAACATTGTTCACTTAAATAGTATTTTAGCTTTTTTTGAGACTCGTTCGAACGAGACCTTTGGTCATTTGAACAAAATCCCTAATAAGCCTTTAAAAAATATGTGCTTTTGTTTTGAACTCATATCACTCGTTCGAGCGAGACCTAAGGTCGTTTGAACGAGATGCCCAGAATTTGTTCGAACGAAACCTTGGATCATTCGAACGAGATTCCCAAAAAGTTTAGACAATTTTGAAAAACATTTTTGGCTCCATTTATCATAGTTCTACTTAGCCAATTTACCTTCTTGGTCATTGATTGATAGAAGATTGTACGAGGGTCTTCATCCTGTCATTGTCTTCGACTGAGATAATCACGGACCTTTACATACACGAAATTAGACAAACCAAAACCTTTCAATATCCCCCTTTGGTTCATTTCGTGACAAATAAAAATTAATACTTGCACATTGCTCTGCAGTATTTTCCAGCTACAGAGACAGCCTAGACCTTTAGAAAGATACCACCCCTTTCATGACCAGGTTCAATCTCTGACCTCTTCTACGGATGATATCTTCTTACATCTCAATACTCATCAGAAAGCTTGTTACTTAATATCTGCACACTCAACAAACTCGTTTATAATATATGTGGAAAGAAGAACTTAAAATATTTATAAACAGAGAACCACATAATCATGAAAGAAATCATAAAAGAATTAAATCAGAAAGACATTAGCCTATATCCATTCATGTTGGTTTCCTGTCAGAGATACGTATTTCTCCCCCTTTTTATCTCAGAAGAAACAACTAACAACCGTAATCTACTATCTGAAACAAAAAGAGAATAGAACCATTGGACAATTGAAGAAATAAAAGATAGTATTAAGCAGACTACTATTATTTGTGTTCTTAGAATAAAACTAGTCTCATAGAGACGAACCATAGACCAAAAACAAAATAGAGAAGAGAAAAGAGACGCCCTGTAGTATCAAGTATTCTCAGAAGCAGACGCATAATCATACAAAGACTCCTCTTGTAGCTGACGAAGATACGGAACCTCTGACTCCGTTCCAAGTAACCGTGTTTCAATAGTTCCCAACGTAGTCTTCACCACCCCCATATCCACTGTCAAAGTCAGAAGCATGGTCCCGATATTCTGAAGAGTAAACTCCCTATTAATTTGCGCAACAGAGCTAGAAAAACCTATGTGTTCACCTGGAGTAACGGACTGCGCACCTGAAGGAACGGGCTCAGATGGTAGTGCATAAGGTAAATGGGATACACTCCTATGAAAGTTACTAGCATTCAATCTTTCCACTTTGGTATCTTTAGGCTCATCAGGAAACACCTTATACCCATCCTCGAGTAGAATATCCATCACAAGGCGAGCAAAAGGTAATGAACTACGAGTCACATTTTTGGTGCTGGCATCTATCATCTCTGCAATGATGATGTTTGTGAGATCGATTTCCATATTATTCTTAAAGACATAGAGAAAAACCTTCATCCGCTTAGAAAGTTCATTCTTTTAGGATCTTGGGAGGATATTAGAAATAGCAATACGATGTACCAAATGAGACTCATCATCTAACATCTTACGAGTCACAGTTCCCGATCCAGTATAAAGATTATGTTGAGAACTGATGCCAATAACCATCTCATTCAGCTCAGGCAAAATAGGAATATCATCCTCAATAAACTTACCCTCAGGAGAATAGGCGGGCCATGGATAAGACGTCACTGGCCAAACACACCTCAGAACGGGAATGAACGGAGAGATACTCAATATAGAATAAAGTCTACCCCGAATTACGGAAAACTCTTCCCCATCAATAGTGACTGAAAAAATCTAATCATGGAGTGAACTGGTGGACTCCACTTTCAAAGAAGCAAAAAATAGTCGAACAATGCGAGGATATACCTTCCCCATGGGAGTAAGAATCTTGGTCCAACCTTTTGCTTCAAACTTTGAAAAAATATTCGCGAAGCCCTCACTAACAGCAGAGACACTTTAGATATCTACTATGTGTTTATTTACAATAGGGCTATCCTTAAAACCCTTTTCTGTGCTCCAATGCACCGTGTTATCCCCGACTCTCTGACCATCATGAATACCTGCTGAATTAGAGTGTTGCCTCTTTATTTCTGCCCGTAATTTAGGTGTCATATCGCACACCTACAAAAAATTTGCCTGCAGCGAAACCCCAAGCAACAATTACAAACCAACATATCAATAAGGAATCACCCACATTCCGACCCAACACCTACAAGAAAACAAACCAATCTCCAATCCCCCTATTCTCCACCAATTAAACCCACTAATTTCACAAAAACAATCACACAGAAATACCCCCTGCAAACACCAAGCACAACCTCACAATCCAACAATGTACAGCACAGAAGTACTTTCGAAGACCCCAATTCAAAATTTACCAACCCATGAACAGCCTAATCACCTGTAAGGAAATACCTCTATTTACAGACTACAATTCTACCAATGCAAACAGTCATAGAGATTCACTAATCAACCCAGAGGATTCCTCTTCCAATCTTAGCACAATCAGATCCAATGTAAACAACAGAAGAAGAGGTTGAATACGAACTCCAAAGAAGAGAGATCAAATCAAAGCTTACCAAATTGGAATATCAAGCTTCAAATTGGAAGTGGAGAAGCAGTGGAAGCATATGACGTAAAGATTCTCCATCCAATCGAGTACATAATCGAGTATAGATAGAGGAGAATCACAATAGAAGTGGTGGAGCTCAAGTCGTGATTGAAAGAGAGAGTGAAGAAAAGAAATGAAACTTTGAACAAAAAAAAATTAAAAAGTCGTTCGAATGATAGGATGAATCGTTCAAGCGAAATAATGAAAATAGGTAAATGCACCAATATTAACCAAATAATAGAGTATAACCATCGACATGAAACTTAACATAAGATACAAGACTTAACAAGATAAACTGAAGACTACCAAGCATACTCCCCCTCAAAATATGCAGAGTCAAATCTAAAAGCACAACTGATACATGATATAGAAAATATTATTGATTTATAAACGAAATAATGTAAGAGAACTTGGTGTGTGTGTTTGTGTAGTCTAATCAAGATCCTGACAGTCAGACGTATGAAAATTACTATATTGGAAATATGTTTCAACTTAGGCCTCTCATGGTTGGTCACTCAAAGTCACTGAGAATTTACTAAATATCACTTTGAGGAAATATGATTATGAATAAACTGGAGTTAAAAATTCATAATCTAAAAAAGAACAACGCTGTTTTACTGAAAGATCTTTCAGAAGGAAAATCAATTATTTTAGATGGTGTCAAGTTAACTAATATAAAATCCCTATCTTTCATCTCCACTAAACTGACTGCGCTAAACTCAAGATCAAACAGGTCTTGAAAAGGTTATAATGTAGGCAAGGGAAGGGATATGACGGAGTAGAAGCTTTACTGGCATTCTGAGACTACAGATTATACTTTCTCCCCCTCTTTCTTCAAATTGAGTGGACCTCCTGACATTCTTCTTTTTTATTGAGTACACATTGAATATAATTCTTTTTCCCTAAGTTTCCCTTTATATACTAGGGAAACTCTTTACAATCGCTCAAATCTCGAGGCAAGTGAGTGGTTTACAAAACCATTAAAAAAAATCCTACATTTTGTTCGAACAAAATATAAAGTCGTTCAAACAAATTGGGCTCCTGAGCCAAAATTCTTAAGGGTTGTCAAAAGGTCGTTCGAACGATTTTTTTTTTTTTTAACATGAGGGAAACTCTATTTTTCTATTTATCTTTCCCTACTTAAACTCCTTCCTTCACTTTGATTTTACTGAAACGTCTCAGAACAAAAGGGTTAAAAGGAGTTGGATATAAAGCGAATGGCATATTTTAAAGTACAAAAGGTCTACAAATGGATAATATTTTGGTTAAGCATAGACGAAGGCCAAAAATGTATAACAATAAAAAGCCTATTATCATATCTTCGGTCTCATATAGTGTCTTTTTGGTCTCGAATCAAGTATAGAGAATGCTTTATTAAACTAACTTGAACTAGATATCACCACCAACAAATTGACAAATGCATAAAATAATGAGATCAAAAACAAAGAGAGATTTGCGGGAAATAATTCATTTAATAATACTCAAAGGTTGTACAAAAGGTTAGATCCTTACATAATGTTAGGTAACAAAGTCTTTACATTTATCCTTAAGGTTTCTACTTACGACTTAAAGTTAGGAACAGTTAAACTAGTGATGAATAAGTGATACCAAGTAGCTCAAGCATTAGATGAATATATGAAAAATAAATAAATCTTAAACATGCACATGCATAGCTAAGATAGACTGTATTGCAAAAATAAGGGGAAATAACCAATATGAACAAGAGAAATGATACATACCTGACGATGTCTACAGAATAATGACACAAACAGTTAGGATGACCTGAGAGATTTATGCAATAGAACAGACACCAATAGCGCATCGGAGAGTTTCAAACCGAAGAACATACAAAGGTTTGGTGACGAGATAACCAAGCTAGTTTTTCGTACCAACATACTTTACAATTACAATCTTTCGCTCAACAAGGTCTCGAATGAAATGAAATCAGATGTTAATGTGCTTGGTCCTTGAATGTTGTTCAGGGTTCTTGGAAATGTTGATTGCACTTGTATTATCGTAATAAAGTGACATTACTCCCCGATTCAGCCCGTAATCATGTAACATTTGTTTCATCTAGACTAGTTGGGTACTACAACTTCTCGTAGCAATATACTCGACCTCTGCAGTAGATTGCAAAATACAATTCAATTTCTTTCTTTGCCATGCAACATGATTGTTCCCAATGTAATAGCATCCCTCATAAGTGCTTTTCATTTTATTAGAATTTCCAGCCTAATCAGCATCTGAGTGTCCAATAATTTCAGACGTAGTGTCTTTAGTATACCACAATCCAAACTCAAAAAGTCCCAGAAACTTAGTAAATAATTCGTTTAACAGCGTATAAATGAGACTCCTTAGGACTTGCCTGATAATGAGCACATATGCAAACACTGAACACAATTTCCGGACGACTAGCTATAAGATGCAACAAGCTTTTGATCATGCTCCTATACGTCTTCTGGTCCACATCAGCACTTGCGGAATCTTAACTCAATTTTGTGGTAGTACTCATTGGTGTCCTTGTATGTTTCGCGGAATCAAGACCAAACTTTTTTACAAGATCCTTAGCATATTTAGATTGAGATACAAAAATGCCATCCTCCCGTTGCTTGATTTGGAAACCTAAGAAATAGGTTAATTCCCCAACCATGCTCATCTCGAACTCTCTTCCCATTGATTCTTCGAAAGCCTTGACACGTGCATCATGCATAGATCTAAATACAATATCATCCACATATACTTGAGTAATAAGTATTTTATCTCTTTCTCGTTGAATAAATAATGTCTTATCAACTTCTCCTCAAATGAATCCCTTTATATGTAAAAAGTTTGAGAGTCTGTCATACCATGCTCGAGGAGCTTGTTTTAGTCCATAAAGGGCTTTCTTCAAACGATAAACATACTCCAGATGATGTGGATCCTCAAACCCCTTGGGCTGAGCTACATACACTTCTTCCTCAAGTAACCCATTTAAGAACACACTTCTTACATCCATCTGATAAAGCATAACTTTTTGTGATAGGCAAAAGCTAAAAGTATCTGAATAGATTCAAGTCTAGCTGTGAGAGCAAAAGTTTTTTTTGCATCCACCCCTTTTTTTTATTGCATCCCTGAGCTGCCAACCTTGCTTTATTTTTTACGACATCACCATTCTCATCAAATTTGTTCTTGTAAATGTACTTAGTGCCAATAATATTAGTATTTGTCGGTCGTGATACTAAGTCCCACACATCTTGTCGCTTGAATTCATTTAACTCATCTTGCATGGAGTTAATCCAATATTCATCAGATAATACATCTTTCACATTGGTTGGTTTAATGATGGGCACATAACACACACTTTCTACTATCTCATATAGCATTAAATAATGATAACCGACGCACCATGCAGACTTATGAAGTGTAGGACATTTATAATCATCATGGTATCCAGGAGCACCGTAACTTCGAGGAGGATTAGTACGAATAGTAGCATATGGTGTAACTATGCCAATCTCTTTTATTGTAGTCACAATGTGTTTCCCAGTATTATCAAAGACACATCATACCTTTTTGTCAAATATTACTATGTTGTTTTCATCACATAAGTGACTCATACTCAGAAGGTTTGAAGTAAGTCCCTTGACGTAGAGTACATTATCGACTGCTGGGAACCCAATTCCTTCCACACTCCCTTTTCCCATAATCTTTCTATTTATCCCTCCTCCAAAAGTAACATCACCTCCTTAAATATCTGTCACATTGTTCAGACGAGTAACATCCCCCGTCATGTGGCGTAAGCATCCACTATCTACATACCACTGGGTAGAGTTAAAAGCATTTAGAGCCATTACTGCAACATTGCACTGTAATTATGGTAGAAGATCCTTCTTTTGAGCCCAAACGGATCTTACCTTTTTCATTCTTCTGTCGCTTGAGTGAAATTCCTGAAACCATTAAAAGACTTTTGGACAAAAGGGGAATTAGCAAACGATTGGGCATATGATCGATAGGGTTTCCCTCTTTCTAAGTGAAGATCATTCCTACAATGAAATACAAGAACATATCTGCAATAGGGAGCAAGATGACCTTTTCAACCACAAGCTTAGCAATAAAATACATAAAAGACAAAAGGTTGCTTCGTATGCCTATGAGGAGCAGTAACTACACTAGGTGTAGGCAAATATGGATATGAATTAGCTTTTACAAACTTAGTGAATTGAGATGAGGTGGACTTGACATTTTTCTCATTAAATCCTAACCCTTTTTTGTCAGTACCATTTTGGCTCATACTTAGTATTTTATCAAATTTTTTTGCTCCATGATAGAAAACTTCAAGTTTTTGATGTGTAGAGGTCAAATCAAGTTTAAGTTTCACAATTTCGGTTTTTGCCAATTTCACATTCTCCATAGCAGTGTGTTTTTCCTATTCACAAGTCTTAATTTGGGCACTAAGAGATTGTTTCTCATTCTTAAGTTTCTCACGCTGAGAAACAAGTTGAGAATACAACTCTTCAAAATTAGGCTCTTCACAGTTATCACTTTCATAGTTACTGTGATCTTCTCCGTCAGTTTCAAGTACAAAAACATCAGAGCGATCACAACTTGAGTTAATAATAGCAATATGAGCTCTCAGACCATTTCCTCCTTCTTGAAAGGGATTATCATGTTCATTATGGTCATCGCCACTATCATCCCACGTAACAGCAATGTTCATAGCCTTGTGGTTGTTATTAAAACTCTTAGTGCGACAGCTGTGAGCATAGTGACCATACTTATGACACCTATAACATTTAACTTTATTTAGGTCTTCTTCAGTATTAGTCTGTTTGCCATAAGACTCAACACGGTCATGAGGACATGGCTTATAATTCACATTTTCCCTTGTTTCTGAAATTGCTTTTTTTTCAAAAGTTTTCTAAATTGTTGGCTTATAAGAATAATCTGTGAATCAGAGTCAAGTTCTTCATCATCGTCAGAGATACAATAGTTGTTAACTTCTCTGGTTCCCTAAGAAGACGAAGAGTTGGAGGAAGACTTAAAAGCCATACTATTATTCTTCTTAGGGCTTTCCATTTCCATTTCAATTTCAAAAGTTTGTAATTTTCTAGAAAGTGTGTCAGGTTTCATGGTTTTAAGATTTTGCGCTTCCTCTATAACATCACGTCTAGACCTGAAACTCATAGGAAGAGATCTTAAAATTTTATAAACTATTTAAATATTGATGTATCCAACTCCTAAAGAGAAACTCTTGCTGACAATGTCACTCTGTCTGGCATAAAACTCACTGAACGGTTCATCCTCACTCATCCGAATATTTTTAATTTGAGATGTGAGCATTTGCAGTTTACTTTCTTTAACCGTATCATCACCTTCGTGAGTGTGCATTAAGATGTCCTAAGCTTCTTCCAAAGGGGTACATGCGGAGATGTGCCTATACTCACTTTGGCTCGACACATTAAAGATAACATTAAGACCTTTAGTATTATACCCAGATATTTCATTTTCCTCCTTAGTCTATTGATTTCAAAGTTTAGGAATTTCTATAGCTGTTGCTGGCTCACCCCGTATAGCAGTCGAGGGAACCCATCCATCTTCAATGGCAACCCAGGCATCTTCTCTCATAGATTACAAGAAGACAATCATTCAAACCTTCCAGTAGGAAAAGTTTGTGCCATCAAAGAGTAGTGGGCAATTTATAGGACCTCCAAAATTTACAAAATCTATTAAATTAATCAAGCACTTAAGACAGGATCACTGCTCATGATATAAAGTATACAAGCGATTCTATTCTGGTACCAATTAAAAGTCTATGTGCTTGGTATTTAATGTATTTCGAGAAATAGGTCAGACCTAATTTTATCAATATATGATCTATAACTAAAAAGAAACAATCAATGGTAAAGATAAGGAATTAAATGACACAAGCAATTGTTCACCCTGTGGAAACTCTTTACTCGGGGGAAAAACCACAGGTTATTGTCGATGAAAACGAAAACCAAAAATCCACTAATCAAATAGAGTTTAATATGAATTACTCTTACAGACTTGATAGCTTTATATCAGGATTATCTCTCATCTGATCAAAGCTTCATGCCCTATCATTTTTGTTCTCGCAACGACGCTCCTTGATCTCGCACCAAGTATTACCCTTCTTGAATCACTCTAGAACAATTTGTGGGAAGCAGGATGCACTAACTCAACATCAACCTCAATATTTTTAAGTTTTGATTGATGTCTAATTATCTCTCTAATAAAGGATATTGAACTTTTTCAAAAATAACTTTTTGCCAAAGAAAAGAGAAAAAAAGAGAAAAAAAGCAATGTTCTTTTAAATAGTGTTTCAGTTTTTCTCGAGACTCGTTCGAACGAGACCTTTGGTAGTTCGAACGAAATCCCTAATAAGCCTTTAAAAAATATACATTTTTGTTTTGAACTCATAGCACTCGTTCGTACGTGACCTAAGGTCATTAGAACGAGATGACCAGAATTCGTTAGAACGAGACCTTGGGTCGTTCGAACGAGATTCCCAAAAAGTTTAGACAATTTAGAAAAATATTTTTGGCTCCCATTATCAGAGTTCTATTTAACCAACTTACCTTCTTGGTCATTGGTTGATAGAAGATTGTACGAAGGTCTTCATCCTGTCACTGTCTTCGGCTGAAATAACCACAGACCATTACATACACGAAATAAGAAAAACCAAAACCTTTCATTAAACTCTAATTTAATAAAAATATTTTCCAATAATCATTTTCATGAAGACCTGTAAATAATCAAGAAGATAAATCATAGCCACCGGTAAAGAAATACATGAAATACTACATAAAGAAAATAGTGAAGAGATATAGCTATAAAAAGCATATATATGACATTTACCTATTTATCATAAAACTTGCATAACCATATTCTCTAGCTTATATAAAGTTTGACATATACAAAGAAGTTCAATGAAACTTACTGTAATCAATTTTGGTAGTCATCATTTTGAAGTGTCATTGAGTTTAAGCATTTTTCCTCCATCAATCTTAGATTTAAACCAGAACAATTGCCAATTTTTTGCAGCCTTTTATAAGTAAACATTGGGTCAAACGCAAGGTCTTGTAACTTTTTGGTGCGAGATAGTTCAATAAATGTCAACCCAAGGCTTTCTCTTTCACCGATATCAATAATTGCTTGGTCAAGGGCTTAACTTTTATGTATCGTTATTGCCCAACACAAAAGAAGCGGAATTTGAGTACGCTGACATGATGTACCATTTGATGACTTCCAATTAGATGTTTGTGATGGTATTGGAATTATATTAGTTCCTTCATAAAATTTTGGACCACGATAGCTATCAAATTTCACCTTAACTGTAAGTGGTATATCATTAGGTGATTTGCATCTAAGTCCATAAACAATATCCACAACATTACCAACTGCACTGCTAATAAGGCCATATTTTGTTGCTAAGCATGATCGCAACATGACTCTGGTAGCTACAGATAAGTAAAGTTTATTTTCTAACCTTTCGCATCATCTAATTAGCCGAAGTTACAATTTCACAATTATTCTTAGAAAAAATGTAGGCAATAGGTTTCCCCAGTTCAATTTAACGGTCACAGTTATGATCACTTACTCCTTGTTTTGTTGGGAATAATCGTAGAGCATTTCTAAACTTTTGCTTTTTTTCAAAAGGAAGCATTAACATATCTCGACTTCTGAATAGATGCCAATCATCCATAGTTCATTTTCCTTCGCAAAATCTTCCTAGAACTTCCCTAAAAAGCAATTGTTCATCACCGACTTGGCGAAAGATATGTGAAAGTCTTACACACTTATCGAAACTTAAATAAGCCATCCCAGTGTATTGTTGCATCATCATTCCATTTTTTTCATATAATAGACTATTACATACAAGAGGAGGTTATCGCATATCACCGTCTAGGATAATTGTGACACCCCGAAAAGCTTCAGTGTTACCAAAGATGACCTTACAATATCGAAAGTCAATGTTAGCAAGCATTATTCTACCCAACATGCTATACTAGTCAATAATGATGACTTTGGTATCCTTAAACTTATCTTGCATTCTACTACAATGATCACCAGTAATAGATTTGCAAACTTGAGCAAAATTTCGTTCAACTGTGATGGAAAGTTCATGGTGGATTGTTGAACCTCCAATGTTGTATGGAACAACTCTAGTTAGGGCAATTATTCGAACCCAATTTATGTTATTAAAATAATCAAGAGTTATGCAAACAATGACATTAATAAGTGAAGGATTTCCTATTCCTGCTCCACCACAAACAATCATTCTAATGGTTTCCCCATTTCATACTACATCTTGGATCATATCATGCGCCTTTCGTTGCTCAGAAGACGACTGACTTAAAGGAACTGCCAATGATATGACTGATAATTCATCCATATATGTAATCTCACCATTTAAGATATTATGCACAAACTTCCTTTCAAAATCAATATTTGGATATTTAATAAAAGTATTCCCCCAATTCTATTTCATCACCTAGAATAAACACTGGCCCCATCGCTGCAGCAACCATCCACTCTTCATGTTGTCTCAATACGATATCTTCGTCTAAGTCATCTTCAAATTCTTCTTCTTCAGCCATTGGAAGAACCACAAGTACTGTTGGTGCAAAACCTAGGTCAACGTAACGCTATGTATATGTTTCAGCATCACCCTTTAAAATAAATAATCACTTGAGACTAACCGATTTTAATTAATTTTAGGTCAAAATCAATAGGTTTGAATTTCTTTAAATTAATGTTCTAACCTTAACCTAATTCAAATTGGTTCAATTATCTAGTGTCAACAAGCAATTGGAAATTAAACAGAAGACCAAACAATTTTAACCCTGTAAGAAACCTTTCTCAGGAGAAAAACCCACAGGTCGCTGTCGAATCACCTGACAGCTAAACAATCTGCTATTTAAATCAAATTACAAGTATTCAATTACTTATAAACTCGATAAGCACATCCCATGGTTACCTCTCTTCTAATTAAACTCCCCGAAGTCGATTCTACGTTCTCGCAACGCCTCACCTCAGATAACGCACCAAAGCTACAAAGCCTGAATCGCTCAAACTTTACAAATCAATGATTAGGCTTTCTAAATCTTTCCGATTTATTCAATTTGAATTTGACTTCACGTTGAATTGCTCATTAAAATCTATCCTCTCTCTAAATATCAAGATCTGAAAAATAGGCTTTGGAAGAGGTGAGTTATAAAAAAAGAGAGGATATATTAAATAAAAAAACAAAAAATACGTCCTCTGTTCGAATACAAATAAATCTATTCAAATAAATAAATGGCTGAGCCCTTTTATTCGAATAAAGAAGAAATATATTTGAATAAATAAGAGCCTGAGGTATTTTATTCGAATAACATAAAATCTATTCGAATAGACATGTTCCCTGAAATATTTGAATAGAAAAGGAATCTATTCGAATAAAAGAAATACTGAGGGAAAATGTTCGAATAGTCTTGTTCGAATAAAGATCTATTTTCTTAAAAGGACATACTTAATTCCTTTTCCATAATCTGCTAAATACGATGGACTTGGTATTCTAGAACATGGAGTTAGAAACCTACTTATCTGTTCAGTGTTAGTCAAGCTGTAGTCGCTCCATATGCACTCTTTGACGACGGATAACCACGAGATAGTACTGACATTTAAACTAGACACAGAATAAAACAAACTCCATGATTGTTTCAATCTCCCCCTTTGGTTCATTTTGTGCCAAAACTAGAACTATAAGAAATAAAAATACAACTCGATGGACTGACTAAATCACTGAACATCCATACTCAAAGCTCCACTTTAATCTTATATAACATATACTCTGGAATCCCTATACACTAAACAAGATACATCATGTAACCGTTCATTTAAAATAAGGGATCCAAGAAAAGAACATAACTTACCTGACTTACCTGTAAGGATCATCTCTCCCCCTTTTTGACACAGATGACCAAAGGGTAAATAGCCAATAAAAGGAAAAGCAAACAAAGGATGGACTTAAGCATTCTAAAAAGAGAGACTATTAGGATACTAAATCAAAACCAATACCCCAAAACATTATACATCTCCCCCTCAAAATAATGGTAACCCCCTAAAAATGAAACAAAAGGAAAGCATATGCGGGGAGTGTCTTTGAAATAAGCAAGCATAATAAGACAACACTCCCCCTAACACAAGGCATGATAGTAAGACAATGAATTTAAAATATTCTATAAAGACCAAGACATCGCCCATGTGTTATAAAACAATCACTAAATGAATTACTTGGTGTGTGTGTGCATAGTCAGATAGATACCCAATTTTTAACGTATTACTCAGCTGCAGTTAGAATACTATATTGGAAAGTTGATTCAATTTAGGCCTCACTAGGGTGGTCACTCAAAAATCATTGAGAATTGACCAGCAAACACTCTGTATGAAATATAAATATGAGTGTGTAAATAGAAAAATTCAAATTTTATCAAATAAACTGTGCACTGTAAATTGAAAGATCTCATGGACAGGAAATTAATTGTCATAGATGGTGTCAAGTTAACTAACATGGAATCCCTATCTCTCATCTCTTCTAAACTGACTATGTTAAACTCAAGATCAAACAGGTCTTAAAAAGGTTATAATGTAGATAAGGGAATGGACATGACGGATTAGGTATTTTACTGGTATTCTGAGACTAACAGTTACACTTGTAGTAGCATATTCCCCATATTCGGTAAGAGTAAGCCAGCAAAGCGTAGTCGAAGGGAGCCACACATGATCGAAGGCCATCATTCGAGAAGTTACTATAAGTCCTCGACTTGCCAAAAGTAGCCGTTAAAGCCTGGTCAAGAAAGAATTGTTAGAGATCCGTAAAGTTCGCTCACTCCCCCAGAATAGGAGACTATTTCATTCTTTTTTTTGTAAAATTGCCTGCATGACTATAAATACAGGCAGAGAATAGATTCTACAAGACCGCAATCTTTTACTATTCTTACTTCTAAAACCCAACATCACTCCAAAAATGTATAATAACTAGCATCTTACTGGATTTTACATCAAAAACCTCCTCAAGGTCGTGGTTTTTCTCAGTCTTTACTGAGTTTTCCTCGTAAAATCTTGTTTATCTAGTTTTATTGCTTTCTCTTTACGAATAAGTATTGGCGAAGATTCTCCTTCCGGAAAATACACCACTACAACACTAACTCCTCATCTTTCCACAAATTGGGTCAACTTTCCATTATTCTCGTTTCTTATTAAGTATACATGGAATACAACACTTCTTCCCCTCTTTCATTTTGAGCTCACCTTCTTTTACTATTTTCTTTAGTGAGTAACAATAACTCATACTTCTCATTCATTTTGAGTTTTCCTCCCTTTATTAATTTCATGTAACGAGTACAAATAGACTATGATGTACCATAAAAATATTGGAAAAACCTTCTTCTTATATCCATCTCCACCACTAAAACCACATTAGGGATACAAACTTTATTCTCATATTCATCTTTCCCCCAAAAATCACTTCCCCTATTTTTTTCTTCCCCTCTTTTTTTTACTAAAAAGCCTCAGAACAAACGGGTAAACTAGAAAAGGATTTTTGTAGAAAAACGAATGGCATATTTTAAGGCACAAGGGGCTGGAAACGGATAATGTTTTGGGTAAGCATAGACAAAGGCCAAAAAGGTGTAACAATAAAATGCCTATTATCAAATCTTCGGTCACACATAGTATCTTCTTTGTCTCGAATCCAGTAAAAGAATGTTCTATTAGACTAACTTGAACTTAAAGTTACCATCGACAATTGATTATAAAAAATAAGATCAGAAAAGATAGTGAATTTGAAAAAAATTTATGAAATAATACTCAAAGATTGTAAAAAGGCTTGATCCTTACATAACATTAGGTATGAAGTCTCTACAGTTATCCACCAGTAGTTCTAATCCGATGTGCTTTTAGTTTAAACAAGATGATCAATGACTATTGTGAACTGTGATTTTACTAAATAATTAACTCATGAATGAATATAATACAAAGTAAGGTCTAAGTTTAGCAAGAATATTTCACATACAAAAGCCCCTAAAGCGCAAAGCGTAAATACAATCAAAACAGTTCCCTATTGTCCTAAGAATAAAAAAAAAACAAAAACAAACTGAGACTGGGTAATAAGCATATCTAACCAATAGAGCATATATACTGATAATCCATCTCAGTTGATATTTATTACCTTATCAAAGCAGTATTACACCTTATCTGTGATGCCAAATCAATCTTTCGTACCCAAATGCTTTGAAGACTCCTTCGAGCTGAGGTTTCCTATGTAAACCATCTAGACACATTCACACTTTTTGCATTGGTAGAAATTATATTAGACTTATATATTTGTCCATTGAAAGGGTGAGCATATGGTTGATAGGATCCAACAAATTTGCAAAAAGAGGTAATATGACCCTTTCGACTACATATTCCACAATAATAAATATGAGACTACGTGAACCTTTTGGCCTTATTATGAGTGAAAGATATTATATTATGTTTGGACACTAAAGTAGAGGCAGTTCTTTTCACAAACTTTGTGATTTAAGGAGCCTTGGCATTAGGAAGAGGTTCCTCATATCCTAGACCCCTTTTATCACTATCCGTCTTTAACATTTTATCAATGTTCTTGGCCCCATGATAGAACTTCACAAGTTTCTGCTGAAATAGAATTACATCAAGCTTGGCCGAATGAAATTCGTCCAAAGTTGATTTCATTTTCTCCTTTGCATTATTAACTTATTTTTCTAAAAACATAAATTTGTCATGAAGGCCTTGTTTATCATTGTCAAGTACATCTATCTCATGACTTGTACTCTCAGTTTGGTCTTGAAGTTTGCGCGTAAGTGTATTAACTTGGTCTTTCAAGACTTTGTTAAGTTTACTGAGTTTCATACACTTGACGAGAGTCTGGGTATACAAGTCCTCAAAATTTGGGTCCTCAAACTCATTTTGTTCTTGATTACTCAAATTTTCATCCAAATTTTCATGTTCAAAAATGTCAAAGTTATTATTGCCATAATTAAGAAACGTAGGATATGCACAATATTGTCCTTTATCAACTACTTAGGAATTACTCATATTATTATCATTCTCATCATCACTATCATCCTAAGTAACACTGATATTCATAGTTTTATGATTGGTTCGAGATTTTTTATTAGGACAACTATGAGCATTATGACCAAACTTGTGGCACTTATAACATTTAACTTAACTCATGTCAGTATCAAGGTTGGTCTACCGGTTAGTCGATTTAAGATGATCATGAGTTTGCGACTTGTAATTCACTGATTGCCTTTATTTTTGAAATTGACAATTTTTTACAAGGTTTTTAAGTTGATTGCTTATAGAGGTAATCTGTGAATCCATATCGGACTCATCATCATTATTTGAACCAGATGAGTTATTAGCTTCTTTGGTACCCTTAGAGGAAGAAGAATAAGATGAACATTTAAAAGAAATATTTTTGTTCTTCTCAGTGTATTCCATTTTCATCTCAAGTTCAAAAGTTCACAATTTTCCAGCTAATGTATTTGGCTTTATTTACTTAAGATCCTGAGCTTCCTCGATAACATCACGTTTGGATCTAAAGCTCTTAGGAAGAGATCTTAGAACTTTGCAAACAATTTGGACATCTGAATAAGCTATTCCTAATGCGGCACTAGTGTTGAAAATGCCAGTTAGTCTCGCATAGAACTCATCAAAGGGTTTATTCTCATATATTCGAATATTCTTAAATTGTGAGGTGAGCATTTGTAATTTTCTTTCCTTATCTGTATCATCGCCTTCATGAGTTCGAACTAATATGTTCCAAGCTTCTTTCAAAGTGATACAGGCAAATATGTGTCGAAACTTACTTGAGCTCATAGCCATAAAGATAGCATTGTGATGCATATTATTATAATCACCAACGTCCTTTTTATCCTTAGACCATTGATTCCTAGGCTTAAGGACCTTTTCGGATTCATCACCCATTCCCTTCATCATGGTAGGGTACATCTATCCATCCTCGATTACAATCCAGACATCTTCTCCGAGTGATTGTAAGAATGCAACCATTAAGACCTTCCAATAAGGATAGTCTTTGCCATCGAAGAGGGGCAAACGATTTATACGACCTCCAAATATTTCAAAATTTATTATTATCAAGCAATTAAGCCAGGATCCACGCTCAGGTTGTTAATCCTCGAAGCGTGACCGCTCTGATACCAATTGAAATAAATAATCACTTGAGACTAACCGATTTTGATTAATTTTAGGTCAAAATAAATATGTCTGAATTCCTTTAAATTAATATTCTAACCTTAACTTAATTAAAATTGGTTCAATTATCTAGTGTCAACAAGCAATTGGAAATTAAACACAAGACCAAGAAATTTTAACCATGTGGGAAACCTTTCTTAGGAGAAAAGTCTACAGGTCGTTGTCGAATCACTCGACAGCTAAACAATCCACTATTGAAATCAAATTACAAGTATTTAATTACTTACAAGCTCAATAAAAACATCTCGTGGCTACCTCTCTTCTAATTAAATTCCTCGCAGTCGATTCCACATTCTTGCAATGCCTCGCCTCGGATAACGCACCAAAGCTATAAAGCTAAAATTGCTCAAACTTTTCTAATTAATAATTAAGTTTTTTAAATCTCTCTGATTTATTCAATTTGAATTTTACTTCGCGTTGAATCGCTCGTTAAAATCTCTCATCTCTCTAAATATCAAGCTCTAAAAAAATAGGTTTTGGAAGAGGTGAATTATAAAAAAAGAAAGGATGTCTTAAATAGAAAAACATAAAACACGTTCTCTATTCGAATAGAAATAAATCAATTTGAATAAATAAAAGACTGAGCCTTTTTATTCGAATAAATTAGAGCCTGAGGTATTTTATTCGAACAACATAAAATCTATTCGAATAGACATGTTCCCATAAATATTTGAATGGAAACGAAATCTATTTGAATAAAAGAAATACAAAGGGAAAATGTTCGAATAGTCCTGTTCGAATAAATATCTATTTTCTTAATAAAACATACTTAATTCCTTTTCCATAATCTGTAAAATACGATTTACTTGATATTCCAGAACAAGGAGTTAGAAACCTACTTACCTGTTCAGTGTCAGTTCAGCTGTAGTCGCTCCATGTGTACTCTCTGACGATGGATAACCATGAGATAGTGCTTACATTTAAACTAGACACAGAATGAAACAAACTCCAAATATGGATATTTCACCCTTTGCTTCCTCGAGACTACGGTAATAGTAATGAAGCCACACATATTGACGATAATACTTTTCCCATTTCTCCCCATTTCGAGGAATGCTACCGTAGTCAACACATATTGAAGCAACCTAAATCGGTACATCATATGTTTTATAGTTTAATGCAATCGCATGCAATATTTAGTACAATCTGCATGGTTCATAACCATGTTAGTCAAACAAGCATAATCTTCAGCATCATTATCTAGATCATCTTTCGATTGAATATAATGTGCACAAGGGTATTTATCAGTAACAACATATTTAGTGGGATCAGGGTTGGAAGTGCATACCAATTTATCAAAGTATTTAATAACTTTTGCAATTTCAGCATCGTTTGTTGCAATCTCATATACATTTGGTGCATATTTGAGCCATAGAAATCTATGTACATGGCCACTACCACCATTTTGCCACTCGTACAGGTACCAATAATCGATTGTAGAGAATTTATTAATTAAGAAATCCTTGAAGATCTACTATTTTCTATAAGAACCAAGCAACCACCAACGGATTATGTAGAATAAAATATGTAAAGAACATGTAATTAGCTTTCCCTTTTCTTTTTTTGTTTAGTGATTTATAACAGCAACAACTATAGTAACATCGAACAGCAACAACTACAGTAACTTTGAACACTTAACAGCTACAGTACTTCAAATAACGACAGTAACTTCAAAATATTATAGTAACTTCGTACTGCTACAATAACTTCAAACTGCTACAGCTACAATAACTTCGAACTTTGCAACAGAATTAAGTTTTGTGACAGCAATTGATCTGAAAGAGTAACAAGATGATTAGTGTGAGGGCTTATTTCCAATCCTCGTACTGAGTACAATATGCGAGCTCACATAGTTCGAGAAAACATACTGACAACAAGTCAAAAATTGAAGACAAGAAGATCGTAATACAGACTTCCTTACCTACAGTTCAAAGATATCGATGCATCCTGTAACTTTGCACTGCAGAAGATACTCTTCCACTTATCAACAGATCGTATAGATGCGAATATCACAAGAAATCGTATCATCTCCAACGGTCTTAAGTTACAGCTAAGTGTATTAATAGATCTGTTACAAATTAACAAGTTTCAAGACGTTACAAAAGACCTCAAAAAGACTCATCAAATATTGACGAGCAAAACGTACTTCATCAATGTAACCAACGGTCATATTATAAGACCTATAAAAAGAGACCTGAGATAAGAATCTAGGACGGCTATTATCACCTACAGAACTCTTAGAGAAAGTCATCCCTACCAAAACTCAGATATTCAATCTCTTTCTCATTGTTATAGCTAGCATCTATATAAATACTATTCTTTTAGAAATCCTTAGGAGAGGTCGTGGTTTTTGACCCATTCAAGGGTTTTCCATGATAATTCTCGTGTTAATTACTTTCAGTTCTTAACCAAAATTCTATATTTCAAGGGTGTAAGGCACTATCTTTATCCAATACGAAAATAGGTTATTATATTTGGCACCGTCTGTGGGAAACGCAGCATACACTCAGCGTTCTCTGATCCAACTTTCATATTCATTTTTCCTTTTGAAGGATGGCAAATCAAGAAAAATTACCCAATGTCCTGCCTGATACTGCCGAGGGAGTGACGGATCTACGAAATATTGTACAAGCATAAACTGAACGACGAATAGAGCTAGAGAAATAGCTCGCCAACATGCAAAACACAATCAGACCACTTCTAGATCAACTAACAGCAAATTCAGGACCATGGAATGTTCTACCTGCAGCCTCGAGGGTATCAGTCCATGATCGCTTGGGAAATTGAGGCAAAAGTCGAGCACCGCATCAAATTCTGCCAGAACTAGTTCTACCTCAGGGTCACGTCAATCCATAATTGCCAGCTAGAACAATAGTCGATCTGTAACAGCAAGAGGAACATAATAGAGAAAAACCTCGAGTTTCAGTCTATGACCGCATAGGCAAAGCAACAGGAGAGCACAATCTACCAGGAGGACATGCAACAAGACGGGCTGTCACGTCTGACAACATCTTACTCCAGAGCAGGTAGACAAACACATCAAGGAGCTACTAGATGCTCAAATACTCACTGGAAGGAACAACTATACTAAAGTACAGAAGAGTCCACTCGCACAAGTGTTGCTGGATGAGGAAGTACCCACCAGTTTTCATACTCCGAAGATTCAGAAATACAAGGGGGGAGATCCTGTGGAGCACGTCCAAGAATTTCAGGACTCTTTGGGGCTGTATTCGGTATCCAGCCACATCCTCTGTCGTCTCTTCCCGGCCAGTTTAAAAGACAAACCTCTACCATGGTTTCTCACACTAAGTGAAGGATCTATCTTCACTTTCAAACAACTTCGCAAACTATTTGCCAAAAACTATTCCCACAATAAAGACAAGGAAGAAAGTCTTTACTCTTTGTTCAGCCTCAAGCAGGCACCAGATGAAAAATTGGGGACATTTACCAGGAAATTTTTTGAACTAGCTTAGAAAATTAACAACCTCGATAAGAAAATCACAATCTCCGCTTTCACCAATGCTCTACTCGTGGATGGACGAGTCAAGGAACACCTGGTTCTCAACAAGCCACTGACGTTGGAGGATATGATTGAGAAGGTCAATAACTTTATCGACATCTAGCGACTAACAACTGAGAAATTAAAACCTCAATGCATCACTCTATCCACCAAAGATCATCTCGAAGATTGAGCTCACAATAGATCTAAAGACTATGGGGGTAATAAGAAGCGACTGAAGTCCTATGACAATCGAGCATGCCAAGAATGAAAGAAGCCAATTCCGTGCATACCATAGTTAACAACTACTCTTGTAGACTTATACCCGCTAATACAAAAAGATGAATTCTTTAGAAATGCCAATACTCTTTTGCCCATACTAGGAAAGCCATACTGTATTCACCACCATATTCAACATCATGACATGGAGCGGTGTTTCGCACGGATATTTCTTCTCCAGAGTAACTTTGCACAGGGTTGAATACTTGAGTATATTGTTGACATTGAAAGTTATAAGGATGGCAGCTACAAGACTGACGCCAAGATCGTCCAAGTTGATGAAACAAATGAAGAAAAATACTTGTACTTCATCAAGACTCAGACAATCAACAACTCCAACAGATCTAAGCGTAGGCGCGTTGGACAATGCCATGATCTGACAATGACAGACAAAGAAGATCGTTTGTTGCCAGAATCCATCAATCGATGTGCTAGGATTTCTTTCAAAGACTGTGACGTTCGTCGCGTCAACTTTCCACACCACGATGCTTTCATCATCACGTTAAAGATGAAGAACATAGTTCTACATACGATGATGGTAGATACTAGCAGCAACATCGCACTAATTTTCCAGAGCACAATCGAGCAAATGGGCTTAGCAGACAAGGTTGAACCGAGTGACATCAATGTCTCTGGATTCAACGGCTCTATGGAAGAGTGCGTGGGGAAAATTGCACTTCCCATCACAGCTGGGCCAGTCATACTTGACGTAGTTTTCTACGTCATCAAGGCCCAATCCCGTTACCTGGGCATCATGGGACGACCATGGTTGCATGACATGAAAGCTATTCCCTCCACATATCATCAGGCATTACGATTCGACTAGAAAGGAGGGATCTACGAAATCAAAGGAAGCCAAAAATTAGGTCGAGCTCGTGATAATACTATTTCCATTGAAACTAAACTAGCTACAACGACTCCTACATAACAATTACAGCAGTCAATTCCAACAGAACCACACTTGCCAAGCGTCGAACCAACAAAGTACATCGAGATCAGTGGCACGCACAGAGGAACTCACATTGGAGCTCTCTTAAGCATGGTGGAATGCTCGAATCTCATACAATTCCTCTTTCTTGGTCCTCTGTCTCGCTGTTTTGGTACTAGAGCTCTACATTGATGTTATGCTCTGCAAAAGTCTCAAGAAAGAGGACCATCTTATAGATTTGCGAGCAACTTTTGAGATTTTACGATTTTACAAGATGCGTTTAAATCCTGATAAATGCTAGTTCGGTGTACAATCCGAAAAGTTTTTGGGCCATCTAATAAGCAAAAGAGGCATTGAAGCTGATCTGTAAAACATACGAGCTCTCTTAGCTATGCCTTCACCAAAGACAAAGAAGGACGTTCAAAAACTAGCTGGGAAGATTACAGCACTCAACAGATTTGTATCCAAATCATCAGACAGATGTTGACCCCTATTCAATCTGTTAAGGCAGGCACATCAAGAGGAAAATCAAAGAAAGATCCAGATATCGAATGGATAGACAAATGCGAAGCGGCTATCCTCGAATTCAAACGTTATTTGGGCAAACCACCAGTTATATGCACACCAACAGATGGAGAAGAACTCATAGTATACCTAGCTATCAAGGATACATCTCTCAGCTCTACTCTTCTCCGACTCGAAGAAAAGGCTGAGAAACTAGTTTATTTTATCAGCAAATCTCTGACTCCCACTGAAATGAGATACACCTAAATCGAGAAACTTCTTCTCGCTCTCGTCTATACATTCTAGAAATTAAAGCAATATTTCCAAGCTCATACTATTTTTGTTTTGACGAACTATCCACTACGCGAAATCTTATCCAAGCACAAAAAATCTCGACGTTTTCAACAATGGTCAGTAACACTTGGGAAGCACGATATACATTTCGAACCATGTCATTCCGATAAAGGTCAAGCTGTAGTAGATTTTCAAGCAGGCTTTCCAGTAGAGGATCCTGATTGGGAAGAAAATTTTATTGGTCAAAAAGATGATTCGCTCATGGGCCAGTCAGAAGATAAATCAGATTGGGTAAGAAAGAAAGGTATGCAACTTTTAGCTGACAGCTCTGTCAGACCAGTCGGATCAGGAATTGGAATTGTTCTTATTACTCCTTCTAATGATCGGCTTGAAAAATCCATTCACCTCAATTTTAAAGCATCCAATAATGAGGCAGGATATGAAGCATTAATTCACGGCTTGGACATGGCACTCAAACTGGGTGTTGTAGAGCTCTCTGTCTACACATATTCAATACTAATCATCAACCATTACACAGGAAAATATCAAACCAATGGGAGAATGGTCGACTATGCTGCTGCAGTGGCCGAACGAATAAACAAATTTCAGACAATTTCTTTGAACCATTTCCCAAGGGGGGGAAATAGACATTCAGATGCACTCGTTAACCTAGTTAGAGTCCACGGATCAGAAGATCGTTACTTAAAAATCGACGTCATTTCTAACCCTAGCATTAACGACATCGTGTCCAACACCATTAATACTGGGGGCAGCGAGAAGATCGAAGATGATTGGAGACAGCCTTTCTTTACATACATCAGACTTCAAAATAAATTTGACAGTCCACTTCCTAAGGATCCAACAGAGCGGCGGAGATTAATTAACAATGCTCGAAGATACATTGTTCAGGACAATCTTCTATACTAAATTTTGGTCACTGGTCCATACCTCCTTTTTCTATCTGACAAAGAAGCACAACAATTCTTGTACAATCTACACGAAGGCACGTGCAGATCCCATGCAGCAGGACGATCTCTTGCAAACAGAGCTTTAACTCAAGGAATATTTTGGACTAAGATGAAAGCACAGGCAAACAAAAATGCTCGTAAGTGTGACGCTTGTCAGTGACATGGACATAAAATATCAGCTCTAGCACTTGAACTACACTCGAGCCAAGTCACTTGGCCATTCAGACGATGGGCTCTCGATCTCGTAGGAGAGTTTCCTACAACCCCAGGAGAGCGAAAACATTTGTTGGTCACTACAGATTACTTCACTAAATGGATAGAAGCAGTCCCGCTGTGCTGAACCCGAGAAGACGAAGTCATCAGATTTATCTGGGAAAAACATTATAATCCGATTCAGCAGACCACACATCATCAGAATTGATAATGAACCACAATTCGTTGACTCCAAAATCGTCGCATTCCTCAACGAGCACAACATCATTCATTTCCCATCCATTCCCTAATATCCACAAGGAAACGGACAAGCTGAGATTACTAATCGAACTATTGTGGATGGTATCAAGAAGTGCTTAGATGATAAAAAGAGGAACTGGGTGAATGAGTTACCACAAGTACTTTGGGCCTACCAAACAACTCCCAGAACAACAATAGGCTGTACTCCATTTTTATTGGCTTACGGGACTGAAGCCATCATTCCCACTCAATATCATCATCCAATACGTGATCACAAGATAACAGATGAAGAAAGCAAATTTCAGATCGAATACAATCTGAATTTTATCAAAGAAACACGTTACAGAGCCATTGTTAATCAGGGAAGATGTCATCTTGCTTTATCTCGATCCTATAACAAACACGTTCGACACAGAGAATTCAAAGTTAAAGTCCTCGTTCTCAGAGAAATCCCACAACATCGCAAAACACCCAACGCTGAAAAGTTAGCAGATAATTGGGAAGGTCCTTTTATCGTAACTGGCACAAGTGGTTTAGAATCTTATGATCTCAGTACATATGAAGAAGTACTTATACCTAATCTGTGGAATAACGGGCGATTGAAGCTATATCGAAGATAAACATGCTGCAATATCCAATATTATTCAATAAAGTACTTTTTCATCATCACCTTGCAAGTCTTCTCAATTCAAGCATTTCTACCTATCTCCGTCTATACAAGAAACTTACTACAACATAGCTATTTAAACATACACGCTCTCTGAGGGTCACTTATTGAGTCAATAAATTCGATTTGGCAGAGATGGACTATATAGCTATTCAATATTTAAGATATCTCATGACAGTCGCTTATTGATACGCTCAATTTGACTTATGACTGAGACCTACAACATAGCTATTCAAACTTATACGCTCTCCGAGGGTCGCTTATTGAGTCAATCAATTCGATCTGGCAGAGATGCACTATACAGTTATTCAATATTCAGGATATATCATGATAGTCGCTTATTGATACGCTTAATTCGACTTGTGACTGAGACCTACAACATAGTTATTCAAACATACACGCTCTCCGAGGGTCACTTATTGAGTCAATCAATTCGATCTGACAGAGATGCACTATACAACTATTCAATATTCAAGACATCTCATAATAGTCACTTATTGATACGCTCAATTAGGCAAGTAACTGAGACCTGTAACATAGTTCTTCCAGTATACACGCTCTCTAGAGGGCCGCTTATTGACTCAATCAATTCGACCTGGTCGAGACACGCTATACAACTATTTAACATTCAATGCATCTCTTTACGGTTGCTTATTGACTTGTTCAATTTGACCAATACAAAAGAGAATACAACATCGCTGTAATCATAAATCCCTACACGGTCCTTTATTGGTTCACCCAATTTGACCATACATAGAGATAACAAAACAAAAGCATTTTTTTTACTCAACGCTTGACATTATTTCAATAGCAAAGACATATTTACACTCTGTCTTATTACAATTAACTATTCTTCATGTTTCGGACATACAGCATTCAAACTTTCCCCAGGCCCAGACGAAGGAAAGGCAGGGAAAGGTATAGCCGCATCAACTACAGTAGAAGAGGCATTCAGCAGTTCCATAACTCTCGGCATCAGATTATCTATATAAGATAACCGCATTAGCTGCATATCGTACTCCATATCGTGCTTGAGGAAGCAGCCAAGATGGAATCACGCACTTGCCGCAATTTGTCTATATCAGCATGCAATATAGCCATAGTGCGCAATGTAGCATTATCTGCAGTCAACAACATAACTTCACCAAGTTCGGTCTTCACCTTGTTTAGCTCGTCATCAAGATCCTTGCATTGATCTACCAGACACTCTTTCTCCTTCTGCAATGAATCTTTATACTACTTCATTATTTGCACACTATGCTCCATCTCCGACTTCAAACGTTGCAACTTATCACACACCTCCTGAGAATACTTGCTATCGTTGTCTGCTACATCCACCAACCTTTGCAACTCCTTGCACCCTAGGTGGAGCTCCTCAATAACTGCATTACCTTGCAAACACTCTAGTTCCAAGGCTTTCTTTGCCCACTCTAGGTCAGCGATCCGAGTGTTACACTTATTTATGGTTACATTCAATTCTTGATCTCTCTTTGAACATGCTTCTTCGTGAGTTCTGGCACGATCACTTTTTCACTGACAAGAATCTCGTGCCCCACGCAAATCCCACCTCAACTATTTTAGACGATCTCACATATTTTGGAGTTCATCATCTTGCTTCTTTAACAGATTCACATTATTTGTTGCTACCGATTGATGATACAACAGATCATTCCTTTGTTTTTCAATCGTACTTGACAGATCCAACACTTGTTGGTTCACAACCATGGTTTCCAATTTTTTCTTCTTCAGAGATTCTTTCCACAGTTCAGCCTAATTATTAGCAGTCAATATCTCTGTATCCTTACATGACAACTCTACAGTCACAGCATTGAGCCGACACTGCAGTTCTATCATATCTGCCTCAAGCTTCGAATTCAAAAATGTCGCATTTTCAACCGCCAACGAGCACTGCTGCAACTTTACAATCAGTTCCTTATTTGATGCGGATAAAGTAGCCAGTTCATCATGTTTATTGTCTTCAGCCTAGAAAAATAGATTACAAATGGCATACATCAATTAATAGACATTCATGCAAGCAAGACATATCATTCAACAACATTTATTACAACATCAAGATATGATGGTATTTCTACAACTACATACGCAGATCAACTACATTATGTAAAGCACAATTATATGACACAGTTCAGTTGCCTTATGATGGAACCCTACTACTACTCACATCTACGTGCAGAGGATCATTGACGATTACAACCTCTTGATGATGAGTCTTCTGCCATTTGTGAGGTAACAGATATTCGACCTCCTTCTCCTCAGACTCTTCAGCTCGCGGTTTCGAGGTTGAAGCTCCCCCACCCTCTTTACCTTTTGCAAACTACATATTTTCAACCTTATGATTCTCTACTTCAACATCTTTACCACAGCTCGAGATATAGCGTCTAAATTCAATTTCTACTCTAGCGAGCTTGCCCCCATAAAACTCGATCACATCAGCCATCTGACGTTCGTGATTTGCTTTACCAGAACGTTTTCCCCACTTTGGAGTAAGATACCTCTTCAAACGCGATTGGGACACTTGCAGACGCTTCTGCGTATCTAGTAAACGAATTTCTAATAACTTCACTCTCTTCTCTGAACTCTGTAACAACTTATTATACTCCACCATTTCTCTCTCCAGACATACATTATGATCCTTACATCACTCCAGTTCGTCATAAGCATGCTTCAGATCGTTTTCTAATTGTGCCTGAACCCTTCTATCTTCATTCTTTATATTAAAGAAAATGATCCTCATCAATCTTCGCCCCTACAAAGGTTAAGCTAATCAGGTAATGGACATACACCACCCCATATGATGGATACGCCACCCCATATGAACATCTTTTCGCCTCTATACTATGACGATTATGCAATTCTTGCACTAAGAATTTTACCCGAGCTGGATCTGGGACTGCACCCCTCTCAGTTAACAGTTCTAAATAGGCCCCCTTCAAGCCCCGCTCACTATCAACTTCGGCCTCAAAGTAAAGTGTCAAAGACATTAACGACCTCTAACACTTTAACTTATCACTCTCATCTACGAACTGCTTATCCTTAAGGGACTCTCGGAATAAGACAAACCTATTGCTCACATTTTTCAAAACCTTATCCCTCTCAATTTTCATCTTCCCATATCTACATTGAAGCTCAAATAGCTCCTTAAAGGTGTTATCAAATTTAGACTTATGAAGACGTCTCTTATATTCAAGTTTATTGTGTACCTGTTGAGTACGATTAATGGAATCCCTTGCTCGACTCAAGGCCTTCTCCATCTCGCTTACTTTTCTCCTCAAGCGAACTACCTCCTACATGCAAATTATACATTCACCATCAAAGCAACATATATCAACAGCAACCGCAAAATATTCAAGTCTCAGCAAAACTAGTTCTATCACCAATACAAAGGACAAATTCGACCAAACAAGTATCAGAACTATGTTACAACTACATAATCAAGAATTAGCTCCTGCTACCTCCTTCACCGTATCATCAGCCACTGGAGGAGCCGGGGTCTGCTCAGAAAGTCGAACAGCCACTGGAGAGGCAACTTCCTCTGGGAAAATTATCTCACCATACTTCCCAACAATAGCAAGATTAACATTATCTTTCCTCAACCCCCAGAATTAAAATGCCTGAATCAGACTATTTCGAGCAACCACCACACTGTCGAGAACATTTTTACCATCACCTTTGAGCTCTTTCGTCAACACAGAACTCTCGGTCTCAAACTGCTTCTTCTGCAAAGTTTTTTCATGCCCCAGCTACTCCGACCATAAAGCCTTCTCCTTCTGCAATTGCTCACATAGCGCAGTTCGCTCCTTCAACTGTTTAGCCAATGATGTTATCTCTGCGTCATGCTCGACATGCCCCGCAATTGCTACCTTCAACACCTCCACGACCAATCGCCAAGCAACCGAAAGCTGCACCACAAATACAACAACGCAGTATTACAGATCGGATCATTACTTAAATAGATATAATCATCATGCATACCTATGATATACTGGATTGAATTTGAGTATCTAGGCGTATTGGATCACGTTTCGCCAACTATAGCGCCTCCTGCTCCACCGCTTTGTGATCGGCCCCCTTTGAAGAGGCTTGGCTTTCTTTCCCAGACTCTTGTTTCTGCTTCATCAGAGGAGGCGCCACATTTACAGCAGCATCCACCACCTCAATCTTCACCTGTGTCGTCTGCACAATAGTTATTTGCTCAAAAAGGGGCAACGGCCTTTTTCTTCCAGGTCGTCGATTTTGGATACTCAAAGTACCCACAACATAGGCAGGAATCACCGTAATGTCATCAAAAGCAGAACCAGAAGTAGCCATAGCTCGAATTTGATGAGCTCACTGTATTTTCCCAACTATAGAGTTCAGCCTCTTATCTCTGCGGATACATAGTTCTCCAAGAGCTTTGCTCAGTTCGTTTCCTTCTCGACTAATAACGTCGAATAGACTCGGCGTATCAGTAACACCTTTGGAGAAGAATGAAGACAGACGTATGATGAGTCTTCTCGACTAATGACGTCGAAAAGACTCGACGTATCAGCAGAATGAAGACACTTACTCTAGTTAAAATTCTTATATATCAGCTCAAGCGCCGGTTCCCCAAGCACTTGCATACAATTACCCCTCATCATCACAAGATAGTCGCACCATGGTCTCCCAGCAGATTCCAAATCAAAGAATTTTGGCCTCGCCGAATCACTAAACAAGTATCCACTCTTTCGATCTTTCATATATTTAAACTTATAGTATTTCAAGACATCGTCCGCAATGAACTGTCCCGCAATGCCACCATCTCTCCATCTCTTGTTAAGGGCTTCAGAGACCCTCATCATCTCAAACACATTACCATTTAATTGTCCAGGGCAGCTCTTTAGAGCATTCATTACCCCCTTTTGGAAAAAAGTTAGGGGAATGCTCAACCCATATACGACCTGGTTCAGGTAACAAAGGAATCCTTCCTCTACGACCTCTGCACCGGTTCCATTGGAATAAGAGACATCTTTATCATCTCCTATACCCATATTTTTCTTCTACTGATCCAGGGAAGGTACCTGATAATGCTCTATCTTACCACCTGGTCTCACCAGAGCCCTAAACCACAACCCTGCATTAATCACATAATACCCCCATTTTCCATCTAAACCTTTTTTATACTGCAAAAATTTGTTTGCTACGCCTACATTCTCGGGATACCTAAAAAATTGCCCAGTCTCAATCCCCACATGCAATCCCTCATCCTTCCCAGAATGAACAACTGGCATATCAACAGCAATGGTATCACTTACCTCTACATCATCTACAGTCCTACCAGACGACGATGATTCCTCACTGGAGGATACCACCATTTTACTACTGGGTTTGGAATTTTTGGAACGCATCTACCACATACAAGAAAAGTCTCTTTAGAGTTTATAATCAAGCAGGCCTCCTCCCTCAGCCTTACCCAACAAATTATTTAAACTATCAAGCAATTCAGTCATGCAACTACAATCTTCCATGACAATCAACAAACAACAGAAAAAGAGGAAACAGAGTTACAAACCTGTACTAGAAGAGCATCAGTCATTGATTTTGCTCACCACTTTCACTTCAGGCGGCAAAAATTTTTGGTTGTCGTAGCAAGATCACAATATAACAGTAGACTACGATCAAATTTGAAGACTTCTCTCTCTAGAAATACTTTTCTCTCTCTCTCTGCAACTGAATGTGGTCTATGGGAGAGAGAAAGACTAGTTTATATAATGTCCCTCGATTTTTGAAACGACGGCTCTTTAGGACACACGTCATCATCATTTCTCTATGCAGGAACGTCTTTTCATTTGCCCTCATCATGATTTCTAGAGTAACGTGCTCGGTTATCTCGTCTGTCTCTTTCTTCTGCCATTATTAAATTCCAGAACTCACTACCCATAAAGATTGATACAAATTGAATAGCACGATTACTAACATACAACAACAACCTCTGCGGCTACACGACCCTTCTACGCTATCTGTTACATGATTTTCAATTCAAAACCCTAGTACAACAATTTACAGCTGTCACTTACCTTATTTTGGATCAGATAGAAGTAGAAAATCAACAACAAAACTTTCTACAATTATATTTTATTCAACCTTTATCGCAGATACAGAAAGTGATGACAAGACGACCTCAATAAAAACAAAATCATTTTATTATGGTCACTCATTCGACCTTACATATAATTACAGATGGATGGTTCTCTTCACCACATGGACTGACTTCCCTACTAGCAACTCTCTCATCCTCTTTAGCATGCTTATCCAGCACGATTTCTTGAACTGTCACCTCACATAGCTCTATATCTAACATTAGTTCGAAAAATACACCACATCAAAAGTTATGACCAAGTTCCACACCATGATCACAAGTGTTCAAGATGACTATGATGATACTCTTACAACAAGAACTTATATAGAGAACAAAAAATATTATGCCTTCATCCTCTCCACCGACATGATAACAATATATCCCAACAAGGCAACAAATATAAAGTACGATCAACACAATTCAAATATACTTCATCCAGCTCAGCAACAATTTGATCTACATATTTTTGACCTATGTCATCATTAACTAGTTCGATAATTGTCCCACGGTGTCCTATAGCAGTTCATTCAAGCAGTTTCAAGCACTTACAAGACAAGTTAATAAAGTTCGAATTTATTATTCAAGACAAACAATTTACAAGGACAAATACTTCAGTCAGTTTGAAAATCAAGATTACAAGTTCTACAGACAACTATTTCTTTTACAAAGAATAGCCTACTTTATAAATGACAGTGCAATACTTGAGCAAAAACAATGGCAGGCCCAACAGAAGAACTCAAAGCCCAAGAAGAGGAACAGGAATACATCAACTTCCCCAAACAACGGAAGTCAAAGAAAATCCCACCACTCCTCCTTAACTCCCACCACTTCCGCAGCCAGTGAAGACGAATGACCACCTCCACCATTACAATACTCAATCTTTAAAGGGGTATCGGCAATACTTCACAGATGATACCCTAGCTTTCCCATCTTCTGTCGCCACCGTATCCTCTGCAAGCATCTGTAGACAGGCCCGACCGTGAGCAGCAAACAAGACCACATAGTGGAATTGCCACATTTGATGATAATCATCCTCTGCATCCTCTACTTCTTCCCACGACATCCCATGAAAAGCTGGAGGAACAGGAATAGGAGTTGGCAGAGACAAACATTGGTTCCCAAAATAATGATCTTGAATAATCATCTTGTTCTGAACTCTCACTTTATATGCTTGGCATCGAGTAGTCACCATCACTACTACTTATACAAATTTGGACCACTGACAGGGTAAACCCGGATGAACAGTGATAGCAACTGTTCACCATGTTTTATAGCAGCAGCATTTAAATGTATACCACAACTTCTAATACAATCTTTATCACAAGCACACATCTCAAGCAAAATTTTTGGGAGACCCAACAGTTAAAAGAATTATTCCAAATAAAGGGGAGCCATTAATGCAGTATTTAATACCAAACGACTGAACTTCTCAACCAACACCATTCGCTATACGCGTTTCTCCTACAATTGGCTGAGAGGGGGCAGTTGTGAGGGCTTATTTCCAATCTTCGTACTGAGTACAATATGCGAGCTCGCATAGTTCGAGAAAGCATACTGACAGCAAGTCAAATATTGAAGACAAGAAGATCATAATACAGACTTCCTTACCTACAGTTCGAAGATACCGAAGCATCCTGTAACTTTGTACTACAAAAGATACTCCTCTACTTATCAACAGATTGCATACATGAGAACATCACAAGAGATCAACAAGTATCAAGACGTTACAAAAGACCTCATAAAGACTCACCAAATATTGACGACCAAAACGTACGTCATCAATGTAACCAACGGTCATATTATAAGACCTATAAAAAGAGACCTGGAGATAAGAATCCAGGATGGCTATTATCACCTACAGAACTTTTAGAGAAAGTCATCCCTACCAAAACTCAGACATTCAATCTCTTTCTCTTTGTAATAGCTAGCATCTATATAAACACCATTCTTTCTGAAATCCTTAGGAGAGGTCATAGTTTTTAACCCATTCAAGGGTTTTCCATGATAATTCTTGTGCAAATTACTTTCAGTTCTTAGCCAAAATTCTATATTTCAAGGATGTAAGGCACTATCTTCGTCCAATACAAAAATAGGCTATTACAATTAACGCTCGAGGCATGGGTCGCACTCTCTTTAAAGAGTATCTTAACGTAACTCGACTACTCTCCCAGGATACAACAAGCAAGTATACTGTAGCTTTAGACCGGGAAGTCTACTCTTTATAAAGATAAATAGTTTTCAAAGAGAAAGAAGTTCTGTGTTTTATATTTAAAAGTGGTGTTCCAATGGATATATATCGAGGAGTAGTGCAACGGCTTTATCCATAACATACATCCATTTTAAAGTTGTGTAACAGTTTTATCCATAGCGTACATGCATTTTAAAGGCCCAAAGATTAGGTCTTCAATACTAGCCATTATGAGAGTAAAGACCAAGTCAAGAACAAACTCAAGCCCATAGGAAAATCATAAAGGTGAGCCCAAGCCCAATGAGCTTTTGAAAAAACCAACAATCCCCCACTTTTAGAAAAACTTTCTGAAGGAGAAAAGAAATGAGATAATGGTTTCAATATATAGAGATGTACATAAGTAAAGGTGTCTTTAGAATTGAACCTTTACGTAGTGCACAATCTTCAACGTATAAGAATAATAAGTATTCAGAGTCTTCAATTTATTATTCGCTTTTATACAGTGAGGAAAACAACATACAACCCTACCAAGTGCAATTCGTAAATGCCTGCACATTTTGGCCATGTGTTTAATCCCAGTATAGGTGGAGGCTTTAGAGAATTTAGCTTAATTTCTCATAGGAAGCGGCCGCACTTCCACAATCACCTTGGTGAGTCTATGAAGAGTGTTCTTGTAGCTAGACACCCCACTTAAATAATGAGATATAAAACTCATTAAGAGTTTAAGAAAAATCAGCCTAGCATTTGCTTCAAGATATCATGCACATTTACATTTATGTACGGCGAGATGAACTCTGGAGTGACAAGCTCCTTATTTGCATGATTATATATCACAATGATTTTTTTCCCCATTGAACCTATTTCTTGGGATTTCCAGTCATTTAGGTTAGGTTCCCACCACTTGTGATTCTATAACAGGCTTTAGCCCCATCCCTAAAGATATGTTCCACACTTTTTCACGAGATAGTCCTTTCATCAAAGGATCTGTCAAGTTGTTTTCCGATCTTACAAAGTCCACTGTAACAGTACTAGATGTGAGGTAACTTCTCATCGTACTATGCTTGCGACGTATTGCTAACTTCTTACCATTTAGTAATTATTCTGTACTCTGGCTATTACAGTAGTACTATCTGAGTGGATCAGTATTGGCGGTATAGGCCAATTCCATAAAGGAATTTAAGACAAGAGGTCTTTCAACCAACTTGCCTCCTCACTAGCTGCAGCTAGTACTACTAACTCAGACTCCATAGTCAACTGAGCTAGAATCATTTATTTCTTGGATCTCAAAGAAACAGCCCCTCTAGCTATACTAAACACGTATCCGCTGTTGGCTTTGGAATATCCGAAAATAAGTTCCAATTTGTATCGCTAAATCCATCAAGGACCGCGGGAAACTTCTTAAAGTGTAAACCCAAGTTCATGATCCTTTTTAGGTACCGCATAACGCAATCAATAGAACCCCAGTGCGCCAAACTTGGTACTTGTAAATCTACATAGAACCCCTACTGCATAAGCAATATCGGGTCTAGTACAGTCTGTAGCATAGCGAAGGCTACCAATAATACTTGCGTATTCTTTCTGTCTAACTGCTCCCCCAAGTTCTTTAAAAGTTTAACTTGTGGATCACAAGGAGTACAAGAAGGTCTACGGTCAAAATATTTGTACTTCTTCAAGATCTTCTCAATGTAATGAGATTGATCAAGAGTAATACTAGTGTTTGTGCGTGTGATCTTCATTCTTAAAATTATACTAGCCTCGCCTAGGTCCTTCATATCAAAATTATTGTTAAGCATGGTTTTGGTCTCTAAAATGATATCAAGTGTAGAACCAATAAATAAGTAGATCATCAACGTATAGACATATCATAATACAACTTTCACTAGATACTTTATAATATCGGCATTTATCAACAACATTAATCTTAAAACTATTTAAAAGAAGTAATTAGTTGATTTTGCGTGCCACTATTTTAGAGCTTGCTTTAGACCGTATAAGGTCTTGTTCAGCTTGTAGACTTTGTGTTCCTCACCAGGTACTACAAAGCCTTTAGGTTGATCCATATATAATTCCTCTTTAAGTTCTTCATTTTAAAACGCAGTTTTTACATCCATTTGGTGAATAAACAAATCGTGCACGGCAACAACGGCCAATAATACTCTAATGGTTGTCACACGAGTAACTGGGGAATATGTGTCTAAGAAATCAATATATTCCTTTTGTATATATCCCTTTGCTACAAGTCTTGCCTTATATTTATCTATCGTACCATCTGGCTTAAGTTTTCTCTTTAATATCAATACCCAATAGAACTACTACCAGGAGGTAAGTTAACTAAGTCCCAGGATTCATTTATAGTAAGAGAATCCATTTCATCATCAATGGCCTCATGCAACCAATCAGCGTCGCCTGAGGTTAACGCTTCCCTGATAGAATCGGGGTCTGATTCTAAGGTATGTAAAGCAAAATCATTTCCAAAATCCTTAACAATCTTTAAATGTTTACTTTTACGAAGTTCTGGGTCTGTATCATGAGAATCAACAGCTCTAGGAACGTTTATTTGAGGTACATTAGGAGTCGAAGACGTAGAAGGTTGAGAACCACCACTACTACGCCCAGTGTCCCTAAGTAAGTAGAGAAACTTGTCCTCATAGAAATTAGCATCTAGTGATTCAATTATTACATTATTCTCAATATCAAGAAACATGTAAGCTTTACTGCTAATAGCATAACCAATGAAAACATATTCTAAAGCTCTACTAACAAGTTTTATCCGTTTAGGATTAGGTTTACGAACATAGGTTAAACAACCCTAAACCTTAAAATAGCTAATATTAGGTTTTCTTTTTCTCCAAATTTCATAAGGTGATAATGTAGATGTGATATGAGGAATACGGTTTAAAACATGACAAACAAATAATAAGGCTTCACCCCATAATGATTTGGGTGATCCAGAACTAAGTCAAATAGCAACTGTTAACTCAGTATGCATTCTATTTTTGCGTTCAACTTTACCGCTAGATTCTGGAGAATAAGGAGAAGTAGTTTCATGTATAATCCCTAAGGATTCATATAAGTTTTGAAATTCATGTGAATCATACTCTGTGCCTCTATCAGTACGAAATCTTTCAATGTGTCTATCAAACTGATTTTTAACCTCTGTTACATATGTCCAAAACATATCTATAGCTTTACTTTTGTGAAGCATTAGGTAAACCTGAGTATAGTATGAGTGATCATCTATAAAAGTTATAAAATATCTTTTACAGTTTTGAGTTAATGTACCGTCCATTTCGCAAATGTCAAAGTGTACTAAATCCAAAAGTTGTGATTCCCTTACAACACTTATATGTAAGGTTTTAGTAATCTTAGCTTGACTATGAGATTGATATTTATCAAAATCGTTTAAATCTACTTTAGGGATCATACCTAGTTTACTCATATTGTGTACTAGCTTCTTATTAACATGACATAGTCTAGAGTGCCAAATATTAAAAGAATATAATAACTAAGCAAAAGAAGATTTATCCATTTCAATACTTAATTTGAACATTCCATTACAAGCAAAGCCCTTTCCCACAAAAATCCTACCCTTAGTCAAAATGTACTGATCTGAGCCAATGGTCTGCTGAAATCCTGCCTTGTTGAGAAGATAGCCAGAAACAAGATTCATCCTCATTTCAGGAGTGTACATCACATCCTTTAGAGTCACTATCCTTCCAGAGGTAAATACCAGTTCAACATCTCCAGTGCCTAACACTTTGGAACAATGGGAATCCCCAAGTAGCACCTTCTGGTCTTCAGTTTCCTTATAGGCTTTGAACCAATTCTGTTTATAGCAAACCTGCCAAGAAGCCCCTGAATCAGCCCACCACCCGTCGGTTCCACCGACCATGTTGATCTTCGTGATTATCGTCACTAAGGGCTCTTCGGTAACGTTTGCTTGACCAGCAGGTTTACGGTTCTGGCAGTTTCTAGATATGTGTCCAGGCTTGTTATAGTTGAAGTACACAACAAAAATTGTTCCATTATATGGTGGGCTTGTTGGTTCGTTCCATTATTAGGATTTTGGTGTTCATTTTCCTAATGGTTATTTGGATTACCACCGTTAGGACGGCTGTTCCGATTGCCGCCATTCTTAGCCTTGAAAGGTTTCCCTTTAGGTTTCAAATGGACCTTCCCTTTGGCTTGAACCAAAAGGATTTCCTCTTTCAGGTCTTGTTTTCTAGATTCTTCTTCAACCCTAAAACGAGTAATCAAGTTCTCCATGGTAAGTTCCTTTGACTTGTGTCGTAGGATATTTTTATAGTCTTTCCAATTAGGTGGTAATTTGTCAATCATCACGGCAACCTGAAATTGTTCATCAAGAGGTATCCCTTCGGAAACGATCTCATGCACAATTCGTTGCAACTCATGTGATTGGGTAATTGCCAACTTATCGTCGACCATAGTGAACTTGAGATATTGGCTTACAGAAAACTTTTTAGAGCCTGCCTCTTCTGTATCATACTTCCTTTATAATGCTTCCCAAACGGCTTTCACAGTTTTGGACTGTAGATAGTAATCGTACAGTTCGTCTACTAAACCGTTCAGGATAAAATTTCGGCATTTGAAGTCATCCTCAGTCCAGTTCGAAATTGATTCTAAGGTTTTGTCATATTCATTTGTAATCAGGTCAGGGTCTACCGCAGGTACAGGAACGGGAAGTTCAATTGGGCATTCTTGTTCTAGAACATAAGCCACTTTCTTAAGTGTGAGATTCTTCCATCTCATGAAGTTGAGACTATCAAACTTAGAGGGTTTGTTGGAATCAAACTTTAGCACTTCTGAGGTAAGAGCCATATTACAGAAATAGATACTCTTTAAAATTGTAGAATAAAATATGTAAAGAACCTGTAATTAGTTTTCCTTTTTCTTTTATGTTTAGTGATTCAGAATACTAACAGCTACAGTAACATCAAGCAGCAACAGCTACAGTAACTTCAAACACTTAACAGCTATAGTACTTCGAATACCAATAGTAACTTTGAACTGCTACAGTAATTTTAAAACTGCTACAGTACTTTTGAACTGCTGCTGCTACTGCTACAGTAACTTTGAACTTCGCAATAGAATTAAGCTTCGTTACAGCAATTGATCTGAAAGAGAAAAAAGTTGATTAGCGCTCGAGGTGTGGGCCGCACTCTCCTTAAAGAGTATCTCGACGTAACTCAACTACTCTCCCATGATGCAACGAGCAGGTATACTGTAGCTTCACACCGGGAAGTCTACGTAAACGATAGTAGCACCTCAAGATAAACCGTAATATCAAGCTGGCAGAGAGAGATGAATAGTTTTCAGGGAAAAAGAAGTTTTGTGTTCCATATTCAAAAGTGGTGTTCCAATGGATATATATAAAGGAGTTGTGCAACGGCTTTATCCATAACGTACATACGTTTTAAAGTTGTGTAACGGCTTTATCCATAACGTACATGCATTTTAAAGGCCCAAAGATCAGGTCTTCAATACTAGCCATTATGAGAGTAAAGACAAAGTCAAGAACAAACCCAGGCCCATAGGAGAATCTTAAAGGTGAGCCCAAGCCCAAGGAGTTTTTGAAAAAACCAACAGATTATCATTAACAAATTGAGTTTTTTCTCTTCTTGTTCTGTGCGAGTTAAACCTTGAAGGAATTTTGAAGGGTCCAGAAGTTGAAATAACTCATGCTAATGCATGCCAACTTCACTGAGGCTAAAAAAATATAGTTGGTGGTCCTATTTGTTTAACAATAGATACAAGTTCTTTAAGTTTAGAGTACCAATAAGCTCGTAACCCACAAATACTGTTACCGTAATAGGATATTCATTGGGCAACTTGTTTATCGCCAGAAGCCAACATGTCTCGGATATCTTATACAGACTATTCTACATCACTTGGATTTCTTCTTACATAAATATTACCTATTGAGAGTGCACGTCATCTCATAATTGAGTTCAATGCAAAATAATGAAAGCGTGTATCCTTAGAAAAATGACCTTCTTCATACAACATAAGGTACTTGAAGTATTTGAAGTACTCATTTGTCTTCATACAACAGTTCGAGGATATTGAAGCATCAAGTAACATCGCACTGCAGAAGATACTCAGATATCCATCAACAGTTCGTATAGATACCAGCATCGTTAGAGATAGTATCTTCATCAACAGTCAGAAGTTATGGCTAACTCAGATATCCATCAGCAGTTCGTATACATACTAACATCGTTAGAGATTGTATCTTCTCCAACAGTTCAAATACAACTAAGGTCATCAAGAGATCCGTTACAAGATCAACAATTATCAGATAGCAAGACGTTACAAAAGGCCTCATAAAAGACACATCAAATCTAATATTTGTAACGTTCCTCATTAAAGTAATAACGGTCATATTATAAGACCTATATAAAGAGACCTGGAGATCAGAATCGAGGACGGCCAGAATCATCTACAAAAACTCTTAGAGAAAGTCATCCCCACCAAACTCAGATATTTTATCTTTTTCTCTTTGTAATAACTAGCATCTATATAAACACCATTCTTTCCAAAAATCTTCAGGAGAGGTCCTGGTTTTTAACCCATTCAAGGGTTTTCCACGCTAAAACTTGTGTTAATTACTTCCAGTTCCTAGCTAATATTCCATATTTCAAGGGTGTAAGGCACTATCTTCGTCCAATACGAAAATAGGCCATTACATTTGGCGCCGTCTGTAGGAAGCAAAACATACACTCAGCATTCTCTGATCCAGTTTTTCATATTAATTTTTTGAAGGATAGAAAATCTAGATGCCAACGTCCTGCCTGACGCTGCTGAAGGAGTGACAGACTTACAAAATACTATACAAGCAGAAACCAAGCGACGAATAGAACTTGAGAAGCAGCTCGCCAGCATGCAGAGCACGATCAGAGTACTTCAAGATCAATTAATAGAAAATTCGAGACCACCGAACACTGTGCCTAAAAACTCGAGGATATCAGTCCATGATCGCTTGGGAAATCGAGGCAAAAATCTAACACTTCGTCAAATTCTGCAGGAACCAGTTCAACCTCAGAGTCATGTCAATCCACCATTACCCGCTGGAGCGATAATAGATCTGTAACAACAAGAGGAACAAAATAGAGATAAACCTCGAGTTTCGGCCATTGACCGCATGGGAGAAGCAACAAGAAAGCATAATCTACCAGGAGGACAAGCAACAAGATGAGCTGTCACGTCTCGACAACATTTCACTCCGGAAAAAGTGGAAAAATACATCAAGGAGTTGTTAGATGCTCAAATACACACTAGAAGAAACAACTATACTAAATAATAGAAGAGCCCACTCGCACAACAGTTATTGGATTAGGAAGTACCCACCAGTTTTCATACTCCGAAGATTTAGAAATACAAGGGGGGAGATATTGCGGAGCACGTCCAAGAATTTTAGGATTCTTTGGGGTAGCATTTGACAACCAACTACATCCTCTGCCGTATGTTCCTGACCAGTTTAAAAGGCAAACCTCTACGATGGTTTTACACACTTAGTGAATGATCTATCTTCACTTTCAAACAACTTCGCAAATTGTTTGTCAAAAACTATTCGCACAATAAAGACAAGGAGGGGAGTCTTTACTCTTTGTTCAACCTCAAGCAGGCACCAAATGAAAAATTGGAGACATTTACCAGGAAGTTTTTTGGACTAGCTCAAAAAATTGACAACCTCGATAAGAAAATCACAATCTCCGCTTTCACCAATGCTCTACTCGTGGATGGACGGTTCAAGGAGCACGTGGTTCTCAACAAGCCACTGACGTTGGAGGATATGATTGAGAAGGTCAACAACTTTATCGTCCTTGAGTGACTGACAACTGAGAAACCAAAACCTCAACGCATCACTCTATCCACCAAATGTTATCCTGAAGAACGTGCTCACAGCAGCAGTAAACACTATGGGGGTGATAAGAAGTGCTACAAGTCCTATGAACATCGAGCACGCCAAGGACGAAAGAAGCCAATTCCGCGCATACCACAGTTAAAAACAACTCTTACGGACTTATACCCGCTGTTACAAAAAGATGAATTCTTCAAAAATGTCAATACTCTTCCGCCCATACCGGGAAAGCCATACTGCATTTACCACCAAATTCAACATCATGACATGGAGTAGTGTTTCGCACTGAAATTTCTTCTCAAGAAAATATTTGCACAAGGTCGGATGCTTGAGTATATTGTTGACATTGAAAGTTACAAATATGGAAGCTATAAGACTGATACCACGATCGTCCAAGTTAACGAAACAAATGAAGAAAAAAACTTGTACCTCATCGAGACTCAGACGGTCCACAGCTCCAACAGATCCAAACGTAGGCACGTTGGACAATGCCATGATCTGACGATGGTAGACAAAGAAGGTCGTTTGTTGCCGGAATCCAGCAATTAACGATCTGGGATTTCTTTCGAAGACTGTGTCATTTGTCACGCCAACTTTCCACACCATGATGTTCTCGTCATCATGTTAAAGATGAAGAACATAGTTCAACATCCAATGATGGTAGATACCGGCAGCAGCATCGAACTCTTATTCCAGAGCACAATCGGCCAAATGGGCTTAGCAGAAAAGGTCAAACTGAGTGACATCAATGTCTCTGGATTCAACGGCTCTAAAGAAGAGCGCGTGGGAAAAATCACACTTCCCATCACAGCCGAGCCAATCATACTTGACGTAGTTTTTTACGTCATCAATGCCAAATCCCACTATCTAGGTATCATAGGACGACAATGGATGCATATCATGAAGGTTATTCCCTCCACATATCATCAGGCGTTACGATTCAACTGGAAAGGAGGGATCTACGAAATCAAAGGCATCCAAAAATTGGCTCGTGCTTGCGTTAACACTATCTCCGTCTAAGCTGAACCAACTACAACAACTACAGCATAACAATTACAGTAGTTAATTCCAGCAGAACCTCAGTTGCCAAGCATCAAACCAACAGAGTACATCGAGATCAGTGGCACTAAAAGAGGAACTTGCATTGGAACTCTCTTGAGCAAGGTAGAATGCTCGAATCACATACAGTTCTTCATGGATAACAGTAACACTTTTGCATGGATGTTTCACGAAATGCCAGGGATCAATCCTGCTATAGCATGCCACAGGCTAGGGTTGAAAGATAAAGCAGAACCGGTTAAACAAAAACACGGACTCTAACACCAAAATTATGAGACAAAGTGAATATAGAGATCGATAAATTGATTGTGGACAGTTTTATACGCAATGTTATCTATCTGGACTGGACCTCGAACATTGCCACAGACCCAAAGAAGAATGGCATGATCAGAGTCTGTGTTGATTTCACAGATCTCAACCGATATACTCCGAAAGACAGCTTTTCACTACCAATCATCAACCATCTGCTCGATTCGATAGCAGGGCACAAACATCTTTTTATGATGGATGTTGCGTCAGGAAACAATCAAATGCCACTTTTTCCAAAAGATCAAGACAAGACTGCGTTCATCACTGAAGAAGGTCTATATTGCTATAAAGTCATGTCTATCGGCCTGAAAAATGCTAGCGATACCTATCAGCGATTGATGACTCAAATGATCAAAGATCATCTCAGTAAAACAATGGAGGTCTACATTGACGATATGCTCTGCAAAAGTCTCAAGAAAGAAGACCATCTTACTGATTTGGAAACAACTTTTGAGATTTTGTGATCTTACAAGATGCGCTTAAATCTCGATAAATGCCAGTTCCGAGTGCAATCCAAAAAATTTCTAGGACATCTAATCAGCAAAAGAAGGATTGAAGCTTATCCATCACGCATACGAGCTCTCTTGGCTATGCCTTCACCAAAGACAAAGAAGGACATTCAGAAGCTAGCCGGGAAGATTGCAGCACTAAACAAATTATTATCCAAGTCTTCAGACAGATGTCGACCTTTATCGATCAGTTAAAATAGGTGTATCATGAGGAAAATCAAAGAAAGATTCAGAGATCGAATGGTCAGACAAATGTGAAACGGCTTTCCTCAAGCTCAAAAATTATTTGGGCAAACCACCAGTTATGAGCACACCAGCAGATGGAGAAAAACTCACAGTATACCTTGCTGTCACAGATACATCTCTCAGCTATGTTCTTCTCCGAATCGAAAAAAAAACTAAGAAACCAGTCTATTTTATCAACATGACTCTGACATCCGAAAAAATGAGATACACCAAGATCGAGAAGCTTCTTCTAGCTCTCGTCTATACATCATAAAAATTGAAGCAGTATTTCCAAGCTCATACTATTCATGTCTTGACGAACTATGCACTTCGCGAAATCTTATCCAAGCGCGAAAAATCTCAACGTATTCAACAATGGTCCGTAACACTCGGGGAACACGATATACATTTCGAGCCACGTCACTCCAAAAATGGTCAAGCGGTAGCATATTTTCTAGCAGACTTTCCAGTAGATGATCCTGATTGGGAAGAAAAATTTATTGATCATAAAGATAAACCACTCGAAGATCAATCCAAAGATAAGTTAGATTGGGTAACAAAGAAAGGTTGGTGACTTTTGACTGATGGCTCCATCAGTCCAGCCGGATCAGAAATTAGAATTGTTCATATTACTCCTTCCAATGATCAGCTCAAAAAATCTATTCACCTCCTTTTTGAAGCAACTAATAATAAAGCAGAATATAAGGCTTTAATTAATGGCTTGGACATGGCACTCAAACTGGTTGTAACCAAATTCTCTGTCTTCACAGATTCATTTCTAATCGTCAACCATTACACAGGTGTCAATCAAACTAATGAGAGAATGGTTAACTATGCTGCTGCGGTGGTTGAACGAATGAACAAATTTCAGAAAAATTCTATGGAGTACTTTCCAAGAGGAGAAAATAGACATTCAGATGCACTCGCTTACTTTGTTGGTGTCCTCGGATCAGAAGCTCGTTACTTAAAAATTGATGCCATTTCTAACCCCAGCATTAATACCATCGTGTCCAACACTATTAATATTGGGGGCAACGAAGAAATCAAAGATGATTGGAGAAAGCCTTTCATTGCATACATCGGACCACAAAATATATATGACGGTCCACTTCCAGAGGATCCAATAGAGCGTCGGAGATTAATTAATAATGCTCGAAGATACATTGTTCAGGATAATCTCCTATACCAAATTTCAGTCACTTGTCCATACCTCATTTGTCAATCTGACAAAGAAGCATAGAAATTCTTGCATGATCTACACGAAGGTACGTGCAGATCCCATGCAGTAGGACGATCTCTTGCAAATAGAGCTTTAACTCAAGGAATGTTTTGGCCTAAGATGAAAGCACAGGCAATCGAGTATGCCCGTAAGTGTAATGCTTGTCAGCGGCATGGACCTAAAATATGAGCTCCAGCATTGAAACTACACTCGAGCCAAGTCACTTGGCCATTCAGACGATGGGCTCTCGAATTCGTAAGAGAGGTTCCTACAGTACCAGGAAAACAAAAACATTTGTTGGTCGCTACAGATTACTTCACTAAATGGGTAGAAGCAGTCCCGCTGTGCTGAACCCGAGAAGAAGAAGTCATTAGATTTATATGGGAGAATATTATTATCTAATTTGGCAGACCACACCTCATCAGAATTGATAATGGACCGCAGTTCATTGGCTCCAAAGTCGTCGCATTCCTCAAAGAGCACAATATCATTCATTCCCCATCAAATCCTAATTATCCACAAGGAAACGGAAAAGCTGAGATTACTAATCGAACTATTGTAGATGGCATCAAGAAGCGTTTACACGACAAAAAGGGGAGCTGGGTGAACGAGTTACCACATGTACTTTGGGTCAACCGAACAACTCCCAGAACAGCAACAGGTTGTACTCCATTCTCACTGGCCTACGGGGCTGAAGCCATCATTCCTACTCAATATTATCATCCAATACGTGATCACGTAATGACAGATGAAGAAAACAAATTTCAGATCGCATGCAATCTAAATTTGATCGAAGAAATACGTGACAGAGCCATTATTAATTTGGGAAAATATCATCTTCCATTATCCCGATCCTATAACAAACGCGTTCGACACAGAGAATTCAAAGTTAAAGACCTCATTCTGAGAGAAACCCCACAACATCGCAAATCACCCAATGCTAGAAAGTTAGCAGATAATTCGAAAGGTCCTTTTATCGTAACTGGCACAAGTAGTTTAGGATCCTACGATCTCAGTACATATGAAGGAGTACCTATATCTTATCCGTGGAATACCTGGCGATTAAAGCTGTATCGAAGATAAATATGATGTAATATCCGATATTATTCAATAAAGTATTTTTCATCATCATCTTACAAGTCTACTTAATTCAAACATTTCTACCTATCTCCATCAATGTCAGAAAATTACTGCAACATAGCTATTCAAATATACATGCTCTCCGAGGGTCGTTTATTGAGTCAATCAATTTGATCTAGCAGAGATGCACTATATAACTATTCAATATTCAGGATATCTCATTACCGTCACTTATTGATACGCTTAATTCGACCTGTGACTGAGACCTACAACATAGTTATTCAAATATACACGCTCTCCGAGGGTTTCTTATTGAGTCAATCAATTCGATCTGGCAGAGATGTACTATACAACTATTCAATATTCAAGATATCTTATTACGGTCGCTTAATGATACGCACAATTTGACCTGTAACTGAGACCTACAACATAGGTATTTAAATATACATGCTCTCCGAGGTCGCTTATTGAGTCAATCAATTCGATATGGCAGAGATGCACAATACAGCTATTCAATATTCAATACATCTCATTACAGTCTCTTATTGATACGCTCAATTCGACAAGTAACTGAGACCTACAACATAGTTCTTCCAGTATACACGCTCTCCCGAGGGTCGCTTATTGAATCAATCAATTTGACCTGGCCGAGACATGCTATACGGCTATTTAACATTCAATGCATCTCTTTATGGTGGCTAATTGACTTATTCAATTTGACCTAAACAAAAGAGAATACAACATCGCTGCAATCATATATCCCTACATGGCCGTTTATTAGTTCACCCAATTCGACCATACATAGAGATAACAAAACAAAAACATTTTTTACTCAACGTTTGACATTTTTTCTACAGCAAAGACAAATTTACACTCTGTCGTATTACAATTAACTATTATTCACGCTTTGGGCGTACAGCATTCAAACTTTCCCCTGGCCCTGACGAAGGAAAGGCAGGAAAAGGTATAGCCGCATCAACTACTGTAGAAGACGCATTCAGCAGCTTCATAACTCTCGGCATCAGATTCTCTATATAAGATAACCGCGCTAGCTACATATCATACTTCATACCATGTTCAGTTGAAGCTGCCAAGATCAAATCACGCTCTTGTCATAATTTTTTTACATCAGCATGCAACATAGCCATAGTGCGCAATGTAACATTATCTACAGTCAACAACATAGCTTCACAAAGCCCGGCCTTCACCTTGCTTAGCTCATCGTCAAGATCCTTGCATCGATCTGCCAGAAACTTTTTCTCCTCCAACAACGAATCCCTATATTGCTTCGTTATCTGCACACCACGCTCCATCTCCTGCTTCAGACATTGCAACTTATCACACACCTCCTGAGAATACTTGCTATCATTGTCTGTTGCATCCACCAACCTTTGCAACTCCTTACACTCCAGATGGAGCTCCTCATAAACCACATTACCTTGCAAACACTCTAGTTCCATGGCTTGCTTTGCCTGCTCTAGGTCAGCTATCCGTGTGTTACACTTATTAAGGGTTATGTTTAGCTCTTGATCTCTCTTTGTATATGCTTCTTCGTGAGTTTTGGTACGGTCACTCTTCCTCTGACAAGAATCTCGAGCCTCACGCAAATCCTAGCTTAACCTTTTCAGACGATCTCGCATATTATGGAGTTCAGCATCTTGCTTCTTTAGCAAATTAACATTATCTGTTATTGCCGATTTGTAATACAAAAGATCAGTCTTCTGTCTTTTAATTGTAATTGACAGATCCAACACTTATTGGTTCGCAGTCATGGTTTCAAATTTTTTCTTCCTTAAAGAATCTTTCCACAGTTCGGTTTCATTATTAGCAACCTGTATCTCTGCATCCTTACATGACAACACTACAGTCATAGCATTTAGCCAACCCTGCAGCTCCAACATAAAAGCTTCCAGCTTCGAGTTCAACAAGGTCATATTTTCAACCGCCAACGAACACTGCTACAATTCTGCAGTCAGTTCATTATTTAATACGGATAAAGCAGACAGTTGGTTCTGTTCATTGACTTCAGCCTTGAAGAACAGATTACAAATGACATACATCTATCAACAGATATTCATACGAGCAAGACATATCATTCAATCAACATTTATTAAGATATAATGTTATTTCTACAACTACATATACAGATTAACTACATTATGCAAAGCACAATTATATGCCATAGTTCAGTGGCCTTATTGTGGAACCCAACTACTACTCACATCTACATTCAGAGGTTCATCAAAGATTACGACATCTTGATGACGAGTCTTATGCCATTTGTGAGGTAACAGACCTTCAACCTCCTCCTCCTCCTCAGACTCTTTAGGTCACGGTTTTGAGGTTGAAGCTCCCCCACCCTCATTACCTTTTACAAACCACATATTTTCAACCTTATCATTCTCTACTTTAACATCTTTACCATAGCTCGAGATATAGAGTCTAAATTCATTCTCTACTCTTGCGAGCTTGCCCCCATAAAACTCGATCTCATCGGCCATCTGACGTTCGAGATCTGCTTTACCAGCCCGTTTACCCTACTTTGGAGTAAGATATCCCTTCAAACGCAATTGGGATACTTGCAGACATTTTTAAGTATCTAGTAAACACACTTCTAACAACTTCACTCTCTTCTTTGAACTCTGCAGCAACTTATTATACTCCACATTTTCCCTCTCCAGACACGCATTATGTTTCTTACATCGCTCCAGTTCGTCAAAAGAATGCTTCAAAACATTTTCTAATTGTGTCTGGACCCTTCTATCTTCCTTCTTTATATTGAAGAAAAGGATCCTCATCATTCTTCGCCCCTACAAAATTTAAGCTCATCAGGAAATGGACCAACACCACCCCATAGGACGGATACACCAGCCCAAGCTGAACATCTTTTCGCCTCTATACCATGACAATTACGCGCTTCTTGCACTAAGAATTTCACCCGAGCTGGATCAGGCACTACACCCCTCTCTGTTAATAGTTCTAAATAGGCCTCCTTCATGCCCCGCTCACTATCTACTTAGGCCTCAAAGTAAAGCGCTAAAGATAATAACGACCTTTGACACTTTAACTTATCACTCTCATCTACGAACTGCTTATTCTTGAGGGATTTTTGGAGTAAGATTAACAGACAGCTCAGAAAGGACAAATATTTCATTTAGCTCGATAAGGACGAATATTTCATTTAGCTCGAAAATCAAGATTACAAGATCAACAAACAGCTATTTCTTCTACAACACAAAATATAACCTATTATACAAATGATAGTTTAACACTTAAACAGAAGCAATGGATGGCCTAGCAGAAGAACTAGAGTAAGGCAGAAGACAAAGTTAATCCCACCACTCCTCTGTAACCGCCACCATCTCCGTAATCACTAACGATAAAGGACCACCTCCATCATTACAACACCCAATCCTTCGTAGGATATCGGCAATACTTCACAGAGGACACCCTAGCCTTCTCATCTTCTGCCGCCACTGCATCCACTGCAAGCATCCGCAGACAGGTCTGACGGTGAGCAACAAACAAGACCATATAGTGGAATTGCCACATTTGATGATAATCATCATCTACATCCTCTACTTCTTCCCACGACATCCCATGAAAAGTTGGAGGAACAGGGATTGGAGTTGGCAGAGAAAGACTTTGGTTCCGAAAATAACGAGCTTGAAGAATCATCATCTTATTCTGAACTCTCTCCTCATAGGCCTGACGACGAGTAGTCACCATTACTACTATTTATACTAATCTAGATGACTGACAGGTTAAACTAGGATGAACAGTGATAACAACTGTTCACCATTTTTTATAGCAGCTGCATTTAAATGCATGCAACCACTTCCAATTTAGTCTTTATCACAAGCACACATCTCAAGCAGAATTTCTAGGAGACCCAACAATCAACACAATTATCCCTCCAGATAACTAGGAAGCCATTAATGCCATATTTAAAATGACTGGACTTCTCAACCAACACCACTCGCCACACACGTTTCTTCTACTATTGGTTGAGAGGGGACAGTTATAAGGGCTTATTTCTAATCCTCGTACCAAGCCTGATATTCGAGCTCACATAGTTCATATAAACACACTGATAACCAACCAAGGATTGAGGGCAAGAAAATTACAATACAGACTTCCTCACCTACAGTTCGAGGATATTGAAGCATCCAGTAAAATCGCATTGCAGAAGACACTCAAATATCCATCAACAGTTCGTATACATACGAACATCGTTAAAGATCGTATCTTCATCAACAGTCCGAAGTTATGGCAAACTCAGATATCCATCAGCAGTTCGTATACATATGAACATCGTCAGAGATCGTATCTTTACCAACAGTTCAAAGTTATAGCTAAGGTCATCAAGAGATCCGTTACAAGATCAGCAATTATCAGATAGCAAGACGTTACAAAAGACCTCATAAAAGACTCATCAAACCTGATATTTGTAATATTCCTCATTAAAGCAATAACGGCCATAGTATAAGACCTATATAAAGAGACCTGGAGATCAGAATCGAGGATGGCTAGAATCATCTACAAAAACTCTAAGAGAAAGTCATCCCTACCAAACTCAGATATTCTATCTCTTTCTCTTTGTAATAGCTAGCATCTATATAAACACCATTCTTTCCAAAAATCCTCAGGAGAGGTCGTGGTTTTTAACCCATTCAAGGGTTTTCCACGCTAAAACTTGCATTAATTACTTCCAATTCCTAACTAATATTCCATATTTCAAGGGTATAAGGCACTATCTTTGTCCAATATAAAAATAGGTCATTACAGCTTCATTTATGATAGGCATATTAGCAACTGCACAATCTGAATCTGCTACTAGTAAAGATCTTTTTATGTATGCTCGTTGATTAGGTTTAACCCTTGTGGCAACAGTGCCAACAGTCAAGAATCCATCAATGTGAATATCATGGTTTAATAACTCAGGTGGTTCTTCACAATCATCTTGTTGTATATTAGGGTCATTCGATTCTTTAAAGGAATTGTGGCAAGCATGTGATAAGCCTTGAGGTACTCCATCCACTGGAAGAGCTTGTATAGTCAGTTCCTCAATGTGAACATCATGGTTTAATAACTCAGGTGGTCCTTCACAATCATCTTGTGGTATATTGCGGTTATTTGATTCTTCAAAGGTATTGTGGCAGGCATGTGGTAAGTCTTGAGGTACTCCATCTACTGGAAGAGCTTCTATAGTCAGTTCATCAATGGATATACCATAATACAATGGAAGAGCTCTGTAAAATGTATTCGAATAAAAAAAAATATATTCGAATAAAAAATAAGTTTCAGAGAAATATTCGAATAGAGATATTCGAATAAAAGTTGTGCTCTTTTAAAAAAACTGGAGAAAAATATTTGAATAAACCAAGAAATCTATTCGAATAAAAATTGTGCTGAGACAAAATATTCAAATAAATAAAATAAAATTATTTGAACATTTTTTTTTTTTCAATTGGAAACAAAAGGAAGTCAAACGGTACAAAAAAAAGTCAATACTCCACCTGTCTACTCTACACGAGAGACTACTGACAGGCTATATGAATATCAGATAGGAAATCATTCCATAGAAAAGCCATCCAGAATAAGTATTTACTCAGAGTGTGTGTGTGTACGCAGTCAACGTAAAATAGTACCATGCATTTAGCAGACCCAGCAACCAGAAATAAGACAATATAAGGAAAGTTGTTTCAACTTAGGCCTCTCATGGTGGTCACTCGAAATCATTGAGAATTGACTAGCTTGCACTCTGCGTGAAATATGAATATGAATATAACACAATAAAAATCATATTTCATCAAAAAAAATGAAGCACTGTGAGCTAGAAGATCTCATGGATAGAAAACCCATTTGTCACTAATGGTGTCAACTTTATAATAAGTTAGATTGCCTATTTCCAATCTCCACTAATATTGACTAATCCGGACTCAAGATAAAATAGGTCTTTAATTATGTTATAATGTAGGCACGGGTAGGCATATGATGGAGTATGTATTTTTGCTGACATTCTGAGACTCCAGTTACACTACTTCTCTATTTTTCTTAAAACCAAATTTACCTTCTGCTATCCTCTTTCTTGTGAAATACACAAACAAATATACCTCTTCACATCCCCTTTATTGAATTTTGATTAAGATAATAAAATGTCATTTGAGGACTCATTGTATTATTCTCTACATCTTCCCCCAAAAATCATACATATTTTTCATTTTCCTTTTTTTTTTTACTGAAAAGTCTCAGAACAATTGGGTAAAAGAATAAAGAATTTTGGAAAAGAAATGAAAGGGCATATTTTAAGGCTCAACCGGCCGCAAGTGGAGAATACTAAGGTTAGAAATAACGAAGGCCAAAAATAGAAGAAGAAAAAAATACCTATTATCATATCTTCGGCTGGACACAGTCATGTTTGTGCATCGAATAAAAACAGGAAGGTTTCACTAGTATAACTTGACTTTGATGGTACCATTTGACAATTGGGTAAGGAAATGAAAAGAGATCACAAACAACAAGATCAAAAAGAATAAATATCATAATACCCGAAGCTCATAAATAAGGCCAGATCCTCACATAACATTAGGTTCAAAGTCTCTACATGTATCCTAAAGTATAATATTAATGAGTGTTTATCTATCTGAGCGTGCGATAGTTAACTTCCGTGAAAGAAAGCAAATCTAAGTAAACATTATATTGAACTGTTCTAACACTAAATTAGAAAACGTATCTGACCAAGCATATATCACTGTGATAATCTAACAAAAAAGTGTAAAGAGGAAGTAAGAGACATACCTAATCAATAAAGCATACACCAATTAATCGTCTCCGAAGTTCAAACCTCATAGCATCTAACGGCTTGGTGAAAAAAATCAGCTAACTGACTCTCTATAGGAACATACTCAACACTAACTATCTTGTGCTGAACAAGAGCATAGATAAAGTGGAAGTGAAGGTCGATGTGGTTGGTTCTGGAATGTTGTTCAGGATTCTTAGAGATGTTGATCGCACTCATATTATCACAAAAAATAGACATCGTCCCCTGGACTATTCCATAGTCATACACCATCTGTTTTATCCAAATCAATTGAGTGCAACAACTACCCACAACAATATACACTGCCTCTGTTGTGGATTGAGAAATACAATTTTGCTTCTTGCTTTGCCAAGCCACAAAATTATTCCCAATATAATAGCATCCGCCCGAAGTACTCTTCCTATTATCTGCATTACCCACCCAATCTGCATCGGAATACCTAATTACCTCAGAAGTTGTGTCATGTGAGTACCATAAACCAAAATTAGAAGTCCCACATACATAACGAATAATACGTTTAACAGCCTGTAAATGGGATTCTTTAAGATTACCTTGATAACGAGCACAAATACATACACTAAACATAATATCATGACAAGTAGCAGTAAGATAAAGCAAACTACCTATCATACTTCTATACATCTTTTGTTCAACATCCTTATCTACCGAGTCCTTACTTAGATTTATAGTGGTACTCACGGGTGTCCTAGAATGCTTTGTAGAAGAGAGACCAAATTTCTTCACAAGATCCCTGGCATAGGTGGATTGAAAAATAAATATTCCTTTCTCCACTTGACGTATTTGGAGGCCTAAGAAGTAAGTTAGTTCCCCAACCATGTTCATCTCAAATTTGTTTTTCATTAAAGCTACAAAAGAAGTGGTTAGTGAACTCGAAGTAGAGCCAAACACCATATCATCTAAATATACCTGTGCAATAAGCATCGCTCCTCCCTTCCGTTGGATAAATAGTATTTTATCAACTCCCTCTCAAACAAAACCCTTAGCTAAGAGAAAATTAGAAAGCCATTCATACCATGCTCGAGGAGCTTGGTTCAAGCCGTAAGGAGCCTTTTTCAAGTAGAACAAGTGATCAGGATGATGAGGATCCTTAAACCCTTTTGGTTGGGCCACATGCACTTCTTCATTTAAGAGCCCGTTCAGAAGAGCACTCTTCACATCCATCTGATAAAACTTGAATTTTTGATTGCAAGCAAGAACAAACAGTAGGCGAATAGACTCAAGCCTTGTAGTAGGAGCAAACGTTTTAGCAACATCAACCCCTTTTACTTGATTGTACCCTTGAGCGACCAATCTAGCTTTGTTTTGAATTACATTCCCAAGTTTGTCATATTTGCTCATATAAACCCATTTAGTCCCAATGATATTTGTACATGACGAACATGAAACCAAATCCCAAACATCTTGACGTCAAAATTGGCGAAGCTCATCTTGCATTGCATGTAGCCAATACGTCTGAAAGAGCTTCCTTTACCATTGTTGGTTCAATCACAAAAACATAACAAATACAGTACACCATCTCATGGTGTTGGCTTCTAGTCTGAACCCGAGAATTAGCATCCCCGATGATATCGGTATTTGAGTAATCCTTACGAACTTGATGCCATCCGGGTTGTGGTACACTTGAGGCGAGAGGGGGTGGTGGAGCTGGAAGCAGTGGAGTAGGGCTCGATGCAAGAATATCACCAGTTGATGTTTTTGAATTTTTTGTTGTACTATCATCTTCTCTCACATCTGCAGAACCAATGGTGCAAGTATCATCCACAACCTCATTACAAGACTCCATCATCACGGTGGTCCTCAAATTGTGGACTCGAAAAGCTCTACTATTTGTTGAGTAGCCCAATAAAATACTTTCATCATTGTGAGAGTCAAATTTCTCCCGATCTCTAAAGATGAAACATTTACTCCCAAGAACCCAAAAGCAGTTGACATTCGGCTTCTTTCCAAACCACAGTTTATAAGGCGTGTTTAAAGTAAGTGGATGTAGATACACTCTATTAATAGTATATCACGCAGTATGAATGACCTCCCCCCAAAAGTGTGCTGGAAGATCCTTGATATGAAGTAGGACTCGTCCCATATCTTGAAGAACTCTATTCTTCCTTTTTGTAATCCCATTTTGTTGTGGAGTGATTGGAGTAGAGAATTCATGCCTACTCCCATTAGAAGTACAATACTCAACCACCCCAATATCCTTAAACTCGCCTCCACAATCACTTCAAATTTTATCAATAGAGCAATCTTTCTCATTTTGGAATTGAAGCGATATACTGTGGAATTCTTCAAAAGTATTAGACTTCTCTCTCAAAAGTGTTATCCATGTATAATGAGAGAAATCATCCATCATTACATTAAAATATACTTTTTACCTCCCAAGGATGCCGTTCTCATAGGACCCATCAAGTCCATATGTATTAGCTCAAGAATCTGAGTAGTAGCAATATTGTTGGACTTCTTGTGATAGTTCTTTATTTGTTTGCCAATTTGACAAGAACCGCACACCATGTTGCTCAATCTTCCCAGCTTCGATACTCCCCAAATCAGCTCTTTAATTGTAATCTTTGACAAATCATTGAAGTTTATATGTCCCAACCTTTGATGCCATAAGTCCACATCACTTAGTTTTGCTTTGTTACACAGTATAGATTCTTATTGAATAGTATAACAGTTATCAGTGGTTCTAGCAGCATGCATCACACGTTTCCCTTGAGAGTTTAAAACAACGCATCCACTTCTGGAAAATGTAACAGTGTAATCTGTATCACATAGTGGACTGACATTAAGAAGATTTACCTTCATCCCCTCAACCAAGAGAATATTATCAACTGTTGGAGTACCAAGTCCTTCAACCTTTCCCTTTCCTACCACAGGAGATGTGCTTCCATCACCAAAAGTAACATAACCTCCCTGAATATTCTCTAGGTAACTCAGCTTGGACCCATCACCAGTCAAATGATGGGAACACCCACTATCCATGTACCATTGAATTGAGTTGAACATATTCAAAATAGTTAGTACAACATTGTACCTTATCTGAGGTGCCAAATCCATCTTTCGTACCCAAATACTTCAAAAAGTTCTTCGACCTGTAGTTTCCTGTGCAAACCATCTAGACATATTCTCACTTTTCACATTATTATAAATCACATTTGAATTATATCTATATCCATTGACAGGGCGAGCATATGGTTGACAGGGTCCCACAAATCTACAGTAAGATACAATATGTCCCTTTTAACCACATTTACTACAATAATAAATTTAAGAGCAAAAGACCCGTTTGGAGTGATTATGAGTAGTGGATATCATGTCATGTTTGGGCACCGAAGTAGACGCAGTTGCTTTTACAAACTTTATGGTTTGAGGAGTCTTGGCATTAGGAAGAGGTTCTTCATATCCTAGACCCCTTTTGTCACTATTCGTCTTTCCAATACATAATATTTTATCAATGTTCTTGGCCCCATGACAAAACTTCTCAAGTTTCTGCTGAGATAGAACTACATCAAGCTTGCCGAATGAAGTTCGTCCAAAGTTGATTTTATTTTCTCCTTTGCATCATTAATTTCTTTTTCTAAAAACACAACTTTGTCATGAAGGCCTTGTTTCTCATTCTCAAGTACCTCTATCTCGTAACTTGTACTCTCAGTTTTTCCTTGAAGTTCACGATTAAGTGAATTAATTTGGTATTTCAAGACTTTGTTAAGTTTGCCGAGTTTCATATACTTCGTGAGAGTCTTAGCATACAAGTCCTCAAGATGCGGGTCCTTAAATTCCTTAAACTTATTTTGTTTTTGATTACTCTGATTTTCATCAGAATTATCAAATTCAAAAGCGTTAAAGTTATTATTGCCACAATTAAAAATTGTCGGATATGCACAATATGGCCCATTATCAACTACTTTGGGATTACTCTCATTGTTATCATGTTCATCATCACTATCATCCCATGTAACACTGTTATTAATAGCTTTATGATTTATTACAGATTTCTTATTAAAACAGCTATGGGCATAGTGACCAAACTTGTGACATTTATAACATTCAACTTGACTAAGGTCAGTATCAGTATTGGTCTGTCGATTATAAGATTTGACCCGATCATGAGGCCGTGGCTTATAGTTCATCGATTGCCCTTATTTTAAAAATTGACATTTTTTCAAGATTTTTTGAAATTGTTGACTAATAAAAGCAATTGATGAATCTATATCCGAACCTTCATCATCATCTGAGATATATGAGTGATCAACCTCTTTAGAACCCTTAGAAGAAGAGGAGTGAGATGAAGACTTGAAAGCAACACTCTTGTTCTTTTCAGGGTTTTCTATTTTCATCTCGAGTTCAAACGTTCACAATTTTCCAACCAATATATCGGGTTTTATTTTCTTAAGATCTTGTGCTTCCTCGATAACATCACGTCTGGATCTAAAGCTCTTAGGAAGAGATCTTAGAACTTTACAAATAATTTGAACATCAGAGTATGCTGCTTCTAATGCGGTACTAGTGTTTACAATATCACTTAGTCTCGCATAGAACTCGTCAAAGGGTTCTTTTTACTCATTCTGATATTCTCAAATTGTAAAGTAAGCATTTGAAGCTTACTTTTTTTAACTGAATCATCGCCATCATGAGGTTAAACTAGGATGTTCCAAGCTTCTTTAGAAGTGGTACACACAGAGATATGTCAAAACTCACTTTGACTCATAGCCATAAAGATAGCATTAAGTCCTTTAGAATTATAACTAGCATAATCATTTTCTTCTTTTGACCATTGGTTCCTAGGTTTAGGGACCTCAATAGCACTCCCTGGTGGGCCTTACACATAGTAGGATGTGTCCATCCATCCTCAATAGTAATCCATACATCTTCTCCGATTGATTGTAAGAATGCAACCATTCGGACCTTCCAGTATGTATATTATTTGCCATCAAAGAGTGGAGGGCGATTTACAGGACCTCCAAACTTCTCGGAACACATTATTCTCAAGCGAACTATCCAGACTCCATGCTTAGGTTATTAAACCACGAAGCGTGACCACTTTGATACCAATTGAAATTCCTAGACACTTGAGACTAACCAATTTCGATTGTTTTAGGTCTAAATCGATATGTTCTAATTCCTTTGAATTAATGGTCTACGCTTAACCTAAATCAAGTTGATTCAATTATCTAATGTCAAACAAACAGTTAGAAATATAAAGATAGGGGCAAAGATTTTTAAAATAATCCACAATTGAAAAACCCACAGGTCGCTGTCGAATCACTCGACAGCTAAATAATCCACAATTGAAAAAAAAATTACAAGAGTTAAAATATTTGAAGACTCGATAAACACATCCTGTGGTTACCTCTCTTCTAATCAAGCTCCTAGCAATCTATTCCCCATTCTCGCAATACCCTTCATTCTCATAACGCCACGCCTGGGATAACGCGCCAAAGCTTCAAAGCTTGAATCGCTCAAGTTCTTTAATCCATGATTAGGGTTTTTTGATCAATGATGATTAATTCAAGATTTGAGTATTTTAATTCTCTTTTGAATCTCTCAAGAATAATCTCTCCTCACTCTAAAAAATAAGCCCTTAAAAAAATTGATTTTTGAAGAAGTGAAATTTTAAAAAAAAGAAAGTTATCTTTTATTAGAAAGCATAAATCACGTTCTCTGTTTGAATAGAAATAAATGTATTCGAATAGAAATTAGGCTGAGCCAATCTATTCGAATAAAAAAGAAATCTATTCGAATAAAAAATAGTCTGAGGCATTTTGTTCGAATACAATAAAATTTATTCGAATAAAAATGTTCTCAGTTCTATTCGAATAGAAAAAGAATCTATTCGAATAGAAGTTCTATTATCTTTAAAAAAACATACATATTACCTGGGCTTGATATTTATAACAAGGAGTTTGAAACCCGCTTACATGTTCAGTATCAGTCCAGTTGTAGTCTCTCCACGTTTACTCACTGACGTCAGATAACCATGAGATAGTGCTGACACCTACTCTAAACACTAAATGAAACAAACTCCAAAATGGATGTTTCATAATGATGTGTGAACAAACTCGTGGCGTACCTGAAACTCTTTCATAGCTTCCAGACCAATTCTATTCACAATTAAAATTAGAGTCAAATCACTTGGTTTTATAGGCAGAACATTTGTTTTTAAATTAACTTCTTGTGCAAAGTTGATCACATTCCCGCTCTATTTATATTGCTCACCTTTTACCGGATATACAGACATTCCCAATAAGAATTTGTTTTAGATTACTCAACCATGATAATTCAATTGAAATGTTGCCAGGGTTCATCAAATTTCTGTCAAAGAACACTATTGGAGATCGATTTTTATTCTTACCTGACGAGCATACTTCACAATTAGATAAAGAAGTACTCACATCAAGATATTTTGATTTGCAAATGGTGCATGCTATCCATGTTGAATAAAGAATATATGCTAAATATAGAATATACCTAATATAGGATATAAACTAAATATAAAATTCTCTAAATATAGAATATTCTTACTTAGTGCCCAAGTAATTGTAACTATATAAGGAGAAGGTCTTCTTCCATAATAATAATCGAATAATAATAAAGTTAGTCCTTCTCGAATCTCTTATTCTTTGTATTAGTTTCTACATGGTATTAGAGCGGGTTCGATAATTGAACCTGGTTCTTTCAAATTGAATTGAATTGAATTCCGCTACGAATTGTTGTCACAAAACTTAATTCTGCTGCAAAGTTTGAAGTAACTATAGTTGTAACAGTTCGAGTCACTGTAGCAGTAGTGTTCGAAGTACTGTAGCAGTTCGAGTATTGTAGCAACTCGAAGTTACTGCATCAGATACCAAAAAATCATTGTAGCAGTCCGAAGTTACTGTAGTAGATACCATAAAATCACTGTAGCAGTTCGACCAATGGGTTCCAATAATGATACAACAATGGGTATTTCTCAGTCAGGAATGAAAACTAAAGGTAGTGTTTTAGTTGTAAATTCTTTGAATAGTACTTGGTTAATTGATATCAGTGCATCAGATCACATGGTAAACGACTCTAGCATATTATCATCCATTACACCTTCAACCCAAACCTCTATATACACAACAAATGGTGGTTCCTTTCCTGTAATTGGAGAAGGTTCCACTAACATATCTGAATACCTGACATTAAACTCTGTCCTTATTGTTCCTGCTCTAGAGTACAATATCTTGTCGTCAGTAAGATCACGGTTGCACTTACATGTACCGTAACGTTTTGGCCTCAATTATGTATTTTTCAGGACATAGTGACTCGGCAAGTTCTTGGTTGTGGTGCTAGAAAAGGCAATCTCTACTATTTAGATCTGATTAATAGTAGAGAGCAGAGAATTCATCAGGTGAATAAAGTCGGAGGAATTGAAGAAGCAAAAGCTAATGTGAGGTTATGGCATCGGCGACTAGGTCATCTCTCCTTTGGGTATCTTCATAAATTAAATTTGTCGTTATTTTTGAATTATAGTATTTCAAAGTTTAAGTGTGATATTTGTGAACTCGCTAAGATTCATCGTATTACATACTCTCCAAGTTTTAATAAAAGTTCAGAACCTTTTAGTATTATTCACTCTGATGTATGGGGTCCAGCACGTATTCCTTCATTGTATGGAGCTCGTTATTTTGTGACTTTTATTGATGAGTGCACTCGTATGATGTGGGTATCCCTAATTACCCATAAAAGTGAAGTTTTTGAAGTATTAAAAAAAAATATCAGATGGTTTTGAACCAATTCCAAATGAGGATACAAGTGTATCAATCTGATAATGGAGGAGAATTTACTAGTAATGACATGTCAGAGTTCTTGACAAATAACGGCATTCGACATCAAACCTCTAATGTTTATACCCCACAGAAAAATGGGTTAGCTGAACGAATGAATATACAACTGTTAGAAGTTGTTCGTGCATCTCATTTTGGAATGAATATGCCATTAAATTATTGGGGATAAGCGTTAAAATCTGCTGCTTACTTGATAAACCGCACACCATCTAGGGTTATTAAATTCCAGACCCCCTTCCAAAAACTTTATGATCTTATCACTAGCTCTGCAATGCCAAACCTAGAACCACGTGTTTTTTAATGTGTTATCTTTGTTCATATACCTAAACATCAGCAAGGAAAATTGGATCATTGTGCTCGAAAGTGTGTGCTTCTTGGATATGCTAATTTTAAAAAGGGTTATCGTTGTTATGATCCTGTGGAGGGGAAGGTGTATATCTCTTTGGATGTTTCGTTTCGAGAATTGAAGGCGTATTTTGTGGGATCTTCCCTTCAGGGGGAGAAGCATAATGATGGTGAAGGAAAGTTTCCTATTATTGGGGATATGTTTAAGGAACTAGAGGATTTGATGAGTAATTTGAACAGGCGTAGTAACCTAACTGATGATGAAAAGAAAAGTGAAGCAGAGCAGATGATAGAGGGAGATTAGGGTATTGAAGATGAACTTCATATGAATAGATAGGATTAGACGACAGGGGGAGATCAAGCTGAAGTAGTAGAAGTTGCCCGTGACTCTAATATTCTAACACCATCTACCGAAGCACTACCGCAGAATGTCGAACCTCAGGTATTACCTAATCCTAACACTGTTAATGATATTCAACCTAGACGTTCAGAAAGGCCTACTAAAGGTATTCCAAAATCTACTTATGAACCTGATATCAATTCTAAAGCCAAATACCCAATTTATGATTATGCGTCCACCTAGAGGTTGGCTAAGTCGTTTACATGCACTATGAATCAATTATCCTCTGTATCTATTCCTAGTAATTTGCAGGAAGCACTATCATATCCACGATGGAAGAAAGCCATGAATGAAGAGATGAATGCATTACAGAAGAATTTCACTTGGGAACTTGTTAATAAACCCCACGGATATCATATTGTTAGGTGTCGTTGGATCTTTACTGCAAATATGAATTCAGATGGAAGTATTGATAGGTATAAAGCTAGACTAGTTGCCAAAGGGTATACCCAGACGTATGGTGTGGATTACGAGGAGACCTTCGCCCCAGTGGCAAAGATAAACACTATTTGTGTACTCATTTCTCTTGCAGCCAATCAAGGTTGGCCATTATAACAGTTTGACGTAAAGAATGCATTTCTCAATGGAAACTTAGAAGAAGAAGTATACATGGAGTTACTACCTGGAGTCATGAATTCTGAAGAAGGAAAAGTATGCAAATTAAAGAAGGCATTGTACGGGTTAAAACAATCGCCACGAGCTTGGTTTGGACGTTTTTCGAAGAGCATGAAGGCATTTGGATATAGATAAAGTAATTCTGATCATACCTTGCTTATAAAACGGAAGTCAGGAAAGTTTACCGCTCTTATTGTTTATGTTGATGATATAGTTGTTACTGGAAATGACTCAGTAGAAATGAAGGCACTGAAGAACTATTTGTCACGAGAATTTGAGATGAAGGATTTGGGATAGTTAAAATACTTCTTAGGCATTGAAGTTGCAAGATCAAGTCAAGGTATTTTCATGACTCAACGAAAGTATATATTAGACCTTCTTGCAGAAACTGGGATGCTTGAATGCAAACCGGTAGATACATCGATTGAAGCGAATCATCACTTGGGAATGTTTTCCGACCATGTTCCATGTGACAAAGGAAGGTACCAACGCTTAGTGGGAAGACTAATTTATCTCTCCCATACTCGACCGGATATTGCATATGCCATTAGCATCATAAGTCAATTCATGCATAATCCAAGTGAAGAGCATATGAAGGCGATCTTTCGAAGACTAAGGTACTTGAAGAAATCTTTGGGAAAAGGTCTCTTATTCCGTAAAGGTGGTGATATGGAAGTAATGGGATACACTGATGCAGATTGGGCAGGAGATATGACGAACATGAGGTCAACCTCAGGCTATTTTACGTTTATATATGGGAATTTGGTGACATTTAGAGCTAAGAAGCAAAAGGTTGTTGCTAGATCAAGTGCAGAATCTGAGTTTCGGGGTATGGCTCATGGAGTATGTGAACTACTATGGATACGGAATATATTGAAGGATATTGGATTTAAACTCATGAAAGTAATGGATCTACACTGTGACAATAAAACAACGATTATGATTGCACACAATCCAATTCAACATGACCGTATGAAACATGTTGAAGTGGATCGGTTCTTTATCAGAAAAAATATTGAGAAAGAGTGTATATCTTTTCCATTCGTGAAGTCGGAAGATCAACTTGCAGATATTCTTACGAAAGGAGTTTGTGGGCGAATATTTAATGACATGATTGACAAGCTGGGCATGATTGACATTTATGCTTCATCTTGAGGGGGAGTGTTGAATATAGAATATACCTAATATAGGATATATACTAAATATAGAATTCTCTAAATATAGGATATTCTTACTTGGTGCCCAAGTAATTGTAACTATATAAGGAGAAAGTCTTCTTCCATTGTAATAATCGAATAATAATAAAGTTAGTCCTTCTCGAATCTCTTATTCTTTGTATTAGTTTCTACAATCCATACCATTTTTTAACATGATTTTCAAAACCGTTTGGCACCTGATATGACCCCAATATGTGATGGGTTCACAGCTCTTCGTCTTAGAGTGTTTCTAGCTAGTTCCACAATTCTTCTATAAGGAGTTTGCCATGCGCGCGACTTCCTTTTACGCTGGGTAGGAGACAACAATTCAAACTCAGCTCTTTGTGTTGCAACAACTTCTTGGCGAGTTCTTTTCTTATAGGATGTACTAAGACGGCGTTTTCTAGCCCGTTCTTCTTCACTTCTTATTTCATGATTTTTTTTTCCGTGCACTATCAATAACTTGTTGAGTGGTGCGGTCTTTTGAACTCAAAACTTCACGAGCCTTTCTTTTTCGTGCATTATCATTAGCTTGTTTAGATGCACGCTTTTCTACAGTCATCATTGCACGAGATTTTCTTTGACTTGCAGTATTAAGTGCTTGTTTAATGCATGATTTCATTTGTTTTTTGGATTTTGGAGTACGCTCAATTGTTACAACTGAAAAGGCATCCCCAAGTCTTCTCGTTGTCTCAACAAATGTATCGAATGAGGAACGCCTTATAGACTACGTTTTGAAGTGGTTCTAGAGGTTCGTTTGAAGATGTTTTCTACCCTTGAATCACATATCTGTGCACATTTATCACCCATCTATAACTTGGCATTTGACTTGTCCCTAGCATGTTCGATAAAAACAACTATTGTAACCAGTGATGCACGCCTTGTGCAGCTCATACGTTTTCTACAATGAGCAAGTTTTTTTTGTGGAATGGGGCGAAATGCTTTGTTCACACGAGTTTTGGTTTGTTGTTGTAGCAATGCATCAAGTAAGTGTCGTCTGATTCGAGTTGATCTTCGCGAAACATTAGTTTGTCTTCATGTCATATTGTCAATTTCTTAATCTATATTTAGTAGAATTTTAGAGGAAATAATATAGAGAACGATAAAACTTTTGGAAGTTCTAAATTTCATTAAGACCTGTTGTTGTAGTTCATGAGCTAGTTGGGAGTCTCCGTTAGCTTGGGACATATTGTTATTGAAACTCATTCGTGAATGATCCTCTTCTACTTGATTTTGATTACTTACGGGCCTCCTAATTATACCAATGTCTCGCGCAAGATCCTAATTATACCAAAATATTTCAGGTACCCATTAAGAATCTCGGAATAAAGCACACTAACAGAATGAACCTTGAAGAATAATGAAATACCTGCTCATGAAGCATTCAAACATATTGAAGTTGTTTGAATATATGCTCTAATGATCGATTTCGTTATATTTGGCACTTTAATAAGATGCCAAAGATTGGTACACCGGACATTTTCGTTGGCCGCAAGTCGCAATCCATTAGCTTGCAAAGGCTTACACACTCCATGTAAGTTTGGTAGCTATTTATACGACTAGGGATCATTTTAGAAATTTCCTTGTGAGTCCCTAATTTTCAAATTCCAAGTTGATTAAAGTTTACAATGTTTTGAAGTTTAGTTAAGTGTAAACATGTTTACACCAACAACAAAATATAATATAAAAAGAAGGCGCAACTTTTGCTCCTTTTCACTCACACAAATTGAATTTTTCTTTTCTTTTTTACTTGGTCTTTTTCTTAAGTTTTGCAACTAAAAGAATACCACGATGAAAGGTAAAGATTTCTAGCTTATAAGCATTTTTTCTGTAACATAGGTTAATAGATATTTACATATACATGACCATACATAGATAAAATACATCTGTATTCCTCGGACCTTGGTCATTCCTGTATCAAGGTACCTATGATGCAATTGAAAAGCTGGGTCCTAACAAGGGTGCCTTATAACTTTGCCATCTTGTGATTTTCTAAATGTGGAATTTTTTGTATCTTTAATATTGTCCAATAATCTGCAATGATCCTCTAGTCATCACAATTATCTTTGACCCTTAACCGTTTCTCTGGGTATTTCTCTTCCAGGTGAACTTCTGAACCCGTGTATATCCTCTTCTTCCTTGTCAATGTCATCATCTTTGTTATATGTTTTAAGATACGCGTCTTCGTCTTCATCTTCATCCTATTTGAAGAGTAATAGAGGTGGATTTTACTCAAAAGAATATAGATAAAAGGAAAACATATTTCATTTGAAAGTAGATACACGATATCAAATGTTAGGGCCACAAAAAGGCATTTATTTACCTCAAAGTCGTCTTCAGAAAGATAAGCACCATTTAACCTCGTGTAGAGTTTATCATCGCCTGTCTCTTTAACTGCCTCTACCTGATCCTGTACAACCAAATGTGGGATATCGTTAGCAATCTTTCTATTAGATATGCTTTAGGAAGGTTTGAAGGGAATAAATATAAAGCCAAATGATGTCCCTTTCACATTATAGCAATTACAGCAGTCAAAAACATTAGCCAGTGGTGCAATCTACATATGAACAAACTGTAAAAGGGAGAAACTGATTGGAAAAGAGAAAATAAATTTTATGGACTAACATCATGAATTTTTTTTGGAGAAGATTCCTCGATAAATATCCATGGAATCTAAGAACCGAATTATTTGCCATGTAGTGTGCTTTGAAACATCAAAAAGTGGAGAATAGTGTGTGAAGTGTTATCCCAAAGTGTAAAATAGTCTAAGTAAGCGGTGTTACTCATCTCTCTAGAACCTTGGTCATTAAAATCATCCAAGGAAATTATTGATCAGAGAAAGGAGAAGATACCAGCTCAGATTTCAGGAGCTCGATTCTCTCTAGAAGATCCAATATGTGATGATTAAGAGCCTGCAAAAAGTTTACTCCTTTAAGAAATCAAATAAGGTAGCACCAGCCTTGGATAAATTAGTGAAAAATGAAGTAGGTTAACATGTTACCTCGCGTCGTTGAAGCTCAACAGAACGTGTCAATGCCTGCCTTCTTGTCAGTAGATTATCGGGCTTAATGGCCTGTGGACGTTGATAGTTCTTCCCGCGATAGATAATTATCTCATAACCTTTCATTGTTTTATCCACTGATATTAATAACCCACCACTCTCAGCCTCGAGAGAAATTGCAATGTGTTTGACTAGAGAGTAGCTCTTCCTCTTCACAATAATCTTGACTAGTTCACGATATTTCCAGTGTAAATGCATGTTTTCAACAGTTCCGTCAAACACGCCCCGCCTCCCTGGAAAAGTAAATAAATGTGTAAGTAACTGTCTTTGAATTTTCAGTGTCAATGTATATGTGAACTTTTGAACCATATTGATGGTAGAACATCCATAAAAAAACCTACAGTGGAACCTATAGACAAATGAACACCTTGACCGGCCAAAAGTGTGCATTGATAAATGTCATGCTTTTGAAAAGGTTTTAATTAGACAAGGTTGGGCATTGTAGGACCAACAGTTTCAGTTTGTAAAGAGGTTTTAAGATTATAGAGGATGCAGTTGACAGGTTTCATTATGGTCACCAAAATCGGATTCATTTGGGATGTTACCCACCACCATGTGGCTTTCTATAGGAGCTGGTGACCAATCTAGGTCTGAGTCACCACATTTTCATATTTCATTGGGCTTTAGATCTCCTTGGCCAGTTTTAATGCTTTGTTTTTTCGTTACTTTTTTACATATCCAGGGATTATTTTAGGCCCCGGTTAATAATTTATCACCATTTTCCTCGACTAGTCCCCTGGGGCCCTTGCAGTACCCCCAAAACCATAAGTTTCACTTTAGAATAGTTTCAGACAAATCGGTCCCAGAACCTCTGCTTCCTAAGGCATGGTCCCTGACAGCTACTCCAACCCCCATTGGTTAAGACAAAACTAGAATAAGATTCGCAGAATGATAAGAATCTGAATATACCTAGAAGCAAGAAAGGTTTCATGCTTAAACCCATTTTACGGAACAAAAACCTTTCCTCATCACTTATGGTTTCTATATCAGTTGGAAGATCTTTCGGACTCAGATTCTCCTGAACTTTTCGTAAGGCCTTCTCTGCCTTTCTGACCTTCTCTTGTGCCTAAATAATAACTTTAGATATTACAAATAAATAAAAGAAAAAGTACAAGATGTTAAGAAACCTTAAATTGGGAGTTAATTTTTTTATGACCCAATATTTATTATAAATGCAAAGAAATTTAACTTACATGAGTGAGCTTCTTTTCAAGGTATCTCACTAAAGAAGCATGTCTAGCCAATGAAAAATCTCTCCTCATTTTCTCTATTTCCTCGCTGCTTGGTTGGTTTCCCCAACGAGAGTTTGCTGCCATTGTTTCAGCAAGGGTACCAGCCACCAATGGACCTTTTGAAGATTTAGCATTTGAAACAATTAGAGCTGATGAAGCTCTCTGTCGTGCTTTTTCTTCCTCTACTTGTTGAAGCTCTACAAGTTTATGTCTGTTTACCAGAACGTCCGTAACAGCCAATGACAAGAAGTCATTACCTCTATAAAAGACAATATAATCCTTATTTCTAGAGACGAGTGTCCCCCCTGTCAATTTCTGCATGATGAAATGAGAGTGTTCATAAATGACTCAAAGTTCCTATCACAGAAGTGCAATACTTGAGTTAAATATGTAAAAAAAATGTGCAATATTTCTTTAACAAATACATAAATCACACACTTGATTAGAATAAAGCAGTGTTCCCACTATGTTATCTAAAATAGATTCTCACTCATAAATTTGAATTCTTTCGAGGGGGTGTAAGCGGACAAAGTATAATTTATGATTAAACAGTGAGGGTCAAAGTCAGAATAAATCTTACGTTAAAAAAGATACGAAAAATTCTGTACGGCAATTTATGTAGTCTGTATGGAGTACTTTATTATAATTACCTATTAATCTTTTTGAATCCAAGAAATAATTCATAAGAATGAATCTAGAATGTTCTCTTTATTCCAATCAAACAAAAACTATGATGCAATTATATCCAGAACTAATATGCATATAACTGTGAAATCGTTGTATAAGAATAAAAATATAAGCAATTTGATATTCGATGTTATTTTCTGTTGGTGATCTAACGTGAATCTACGAACGCGAAAGCTTAATTCGTATTCGATTAACACTAAGTTTGAACTAGATCTCAAATAAAGTTTAATAAAATAAAAACTAAACTCTTTTCATAAACAAATCAACTCTACTAATTACTTAAAAACAAATAACCTAAACCTCCCCTTTTATAGAACACAAGGGGAATTAGAATTAGCAACCCTAATTCTAATTAAAATAGAATTATACTTAAATTGGGAAAACTTCCTCTTTAACCTTGTTGGTTAAACAAGCAAGTCCCTAAATCAACTTAGCATCTCTAGCAATGGAGAGACTTGAATCAAAATAGCATAAATATAAATAGTCCGTTGACGATGAGAACGACCATTAGAGAACAATTCACATCAAATCCCTCCCTCTGTAGAAGATTTCGACCACGAAATCGACAAGTTTTCGAAACATCACGGAACTCAAAACTTTCTGATATGGCATACCCATCTTCAAACTTTGAATTCTACAGCAAAATTTACCGTAAACCAATGTCATACCCATGTGCGGGGGTATGATGTTGTCACCAACATCCCTACGTACATTGATGTCTATAATTAAAAGCTAAAAATATACCGTGGTCCGCTCCTCGAACCCTGCTACGAAGCTTTCCCAAAACGGATCAACATACGGAAATAATTATTCGCCTAGGGCCATCATCTCCTCCGTACAGATTAAATATTGGGATACCTCGGACTGTAACATGCGTGAATGGAACTGTTGGACGAGGTCGATGTGCATCTTGTGATTTATACATATCTCCTGAATCCACTGCTGAGTAGCACGTTGATTGGTAGTTACCGCCGAAGATGCGCTGCTTTGTTCGACTCGGCTCAACCTTTTGACCGTACTCACTACTGGAGCCGGTTGTTGTTCATGAAGCATGTGTACAGCATGTACTGCTGGAGTTGTCTCTCCTAAATGATAAGTTGTAACTGTTTGTATAGTATCACATTCCTTCCTTTCTCCACTTTCTATGGACGGTTCCTCTTCTTCTGGTTCTCTCTTCCAATCGCGAAGATGAATCTACAATTGGCATTCAGGAAAGATCGTGGGATGACTCGGCTTCTACTGGAGCGTGGGACGGAACGACTTTGGGAGTAGGTCTGGCGGCTTGGGCCTGATTTGGGCCTCATGGGCTAGGGCTTGCTGACAGCTTACCCAAGCAAGAAAATTTGCTTTCGCGAGTGCCACCGGCACTGTAGTGGTACCAACCACTATCGGGAATGATGTCGGAGTCGGTGTCGGCAGTCCTTGTTGGTTGCATTCCGAGGTCGTCTCTAGGCGGGAACCTCGTGGTTGGTCTGTAGTTGTCGTGGCCGGTCTGTTGGCCTTGGGTTGTACTCCGATTTCCTCAACATCACAAGTTTCGGCTTCGATAACAAACTCTTTTTCAATCGCAGAAATGTGTTCGTCATTGCTGCCGAACGAATCGTCGCAGCCCCACTCCTCATTCTCTTCAAACCTTCTGATCGACACATCGATTGGTTTAAATTGTAGAAACCAATCATCATTTGGGTTTATAATCTTGACGGGACATGCTTCCTAGTGTTGTTGGGCCATCTCTTCGTACGGGCCGTTTATTTGGTTATCGGTTGTCATGGCCGGCCCTTCGGCTACGGCTTGGATCCCGATTCCCTCACCATTGTAAGCCTCGGTTTCGACACCTAGACTTGCAAACGGATTGTTGAGATCGTCGCTCCTCGCAGCGACGCTTCCCTCAAGAGAGGGGTGTTCTATTACACCCAACAGAGGTAGTTGGGGGATTGGAAAAAGGCCCCCTTTCCAAAAGCCTCGACAAGTTTATCAAGCTTATCTGATATCCTCGCCCCATCTTGAGTGAGTGTAGGTTTCTTCATCACGGGTTTTCCACGAGACATCTTGCTCTTGAAACTTGCTACACCGGGGATGTGAACGCGGCTCTGATACCAATTAATGTGAATCTACGAACGCGGAAGCTTAATTCGTATACGATTAACACTAAGTTTAAACTAGATCTCAAATAAAGTTTAATAAGAGGAAAACTCAACTCTTTTCATAAATAAATCAACTCTACTAACTACATGCTTAAAAACAAATAACCTAGACCTCCTCTTTTATAGAATACAAGGGGAATTAGAATTAACAACCCTAATTCTAATTGAAATAGAATTATACTTAAATTGGGAAAACTTCCTTTTTAACCTTGTTGGTTAAACAAACAAGTCCCTAAATCAACTTCGAATCTCCAACAATGGAGAGGCTTGAATCAAAATAGCATAAATATAAATAGTCATTTGATGGTGAGAACGACCATCAGAGGACAATTCACATCATGATCATTTTAGCTTGCCAAGCTGATAATACTGAGCAGTTACAGTTTCCAAAGATTCCATAGTTTTCTAAAACATTGTAACAAGGCTTTGCTTTTATTGTTGTAAGAGTCACAATATCGGCACTTTTATTAGTGGAATACTATCATCTTGATGCATTGACATATTTACAATAAATAGATGGTGGTAAAATGTTACTTGAGTAGTTTCAATTGATCCCCTATAAAAAGAAAACGATTATCTGACATGACTTTATCTTAATCAGCAGTTTCTCACCATAGATAAAGTGACAATGTCCCTCTATAATATGTGCTTACATTGGTTTATTACTTCAGCATTAAGGAAGATATAGTTTCAAATATAGTTCACCTTGATTTCTTCAGCCATTCTTTCGCTACTGGTATTGAGTACACCACGCTTGATAGCTATCTTTGCAACAGCACTTTTTTTCCATAGCTTTACCATAGCCATAGCTAGACCTTGCAGTTCTCTGTTTCTTCCTACAAAGATTTAGATCTTATCAGACCTTAAGTCCAAATGCAAAGATAGTCAAATGAATATTATATGTATATATCATTTATCGCACCTAGGGCAAAATGAGGAGGCATTGTTCGAGCATGCCTACGGTACATTGTCATGTCCTTGTTTCCAAGACAAGGTCTTACCCCAGAAGGTAGAAGTCTAAATGGAGGTTTATAGGTGGGAAGTACACAAGGAAGCATGTCCGCGTCAACGGGTAGAGGATCACAGCCTGACCAATCTTTGAATCGCGGGCCCAATTCATCCAACAAATTGTTGAGATCATCTATATCTTTCAATTCTTCATCAGAGGGGCTGTTGGATGCATTTAGAATACCAGCACCGGATGATATTGCAGTTGTAACCGAGTCAACAGGTCCTGCATTCCCAACAACATCAATCTTTGATTCTTTTAAATGACGCAATGAATTCATATTAGTTTCACTTTGTTTAGTATATGATTGCACACAATGAAGCTTGTAGGTCATTCCCCTGTACAACACAAGTGAACTGCCAGATCGCCATATCACCAGACCTCCAGTTTTACTCTGACAGTGCGAAAAAGGTAATTCATATAAAGAACTAGAAAAACAAAACAAATGATAAATGTGAAGCAAAAGAAACATTCAATTAAGAAAAATAAATAAGAAGATCAATATCATGCTTTTAATAAAATAATTGACCTAATCAGTTTTTAATAAACAACATTTGTATGGGTCCTAGAAGCGAAACAATTTTCAGTTTGCTCGCATGCATCATCATGGTTTAAAGACAGTGAGAAGTGGAATATCTCAATTTCAAACATTAATGAGCATTTAATAACATCCCATCTTGTCTATCCAAGAAAAAAGAAAAAATGATCATATCAGATACAAAGAGATCAATAATCAGCCAAACAGATAAGTCGCATCCGGTCGTCTCCCGCCACCCGTGGTCTCTGTCTCGCCTCTTAAATAAGGAGAGTTGATCTTATTTTATATTATTTCAATAATATAAAGGGCTTCTAATTATGTTATGTCTCTTTGTCAATAAAAGGAGAACCCTAGCTAGCTCTAGAGGTAGGTTGGTTTGAGCAGAAAGGTCTTTTCTGGCAGTATTTAGAGTTTGGGGGAAGCTTGAAACCCTACTCTTCTAGACCTTTCAATTCAATAAAATAGAGAGATTTAGTTACAAAATTGTTTGTTCTTTGAGTTGAAACGATCACTTCCGCTATATCCAACTAAATTTCGTACAAGAGAGCTTAGCTCGCTTTTTTAGAAAATAGATTTTTTTTTCTCCTTTCACTACGAGAATGAGCTTTAAATTGATGAGTGGCCCGCGAAACCCACAAATGATGTGTGCCAGGTACTCAGAGTACAAGAGCGTTTGGGCTAAATACAAACAGTTTAGAAGAAGAAGAAGACGGCAATAGGCCTGAAATCTCGGCCATTCATCCACAAAATGATCCAGGAGGATCTAGGATAATTTGAAAATTAGCCAAAGTCGTTCGAAAGAGGTTGAGAGTCGTTCGAACGACCCTTTTCACTCTCTGGAATTTGGCCCAGGAAATCCAAGTTGTTCGAACGACTCTTTACTTCGTTCGAACGGCTCTTTTCATACTCACTGGAATTTTGGCCCATAGACAATTTTCGTTCGAACGAGCTTGGATGTCGTTCGAATGACTTGTCAAGTTTCTAAGGTTTTAGACCAATTGGCGTAAAGTCGTTCGAACGACTCCCTATTTCGTTCTAACGACTTTGGCAGTGGTTGTATTTTTTAGGCGTGTTTTTGCCTCGAGATGCGTTCAATTTGTAATTTCGAGTTCTCTAGTATATAAAGGGAACTTAGGTTATATTTTTCTCTATATTAGATCTAGAAAAAGTTCTGAGGAAGAAGCCTAGGATTTTAGAGTTTTTCATTGTAATTACTTCGTTTTAAGTACTCGAATATTTTATTTTCCCAAACCAATTGGTGTTCTTCATATTTTTTTACTAACTAGAGCTTCTCAATCATATTGTGGATTAAGTGGTATCAGAGCTCCAGTTACGATCTTCGGGGGTTGATTGTGGTTTATGGTCTCTACACGTGACCGTCTCAAGCAAACGAAAGAGAAGTTAGTGAGTACATTGAAGATCCGTCGCAAACCTAATTCGAAGAAGAAGGACGATTTGGAGATGGGCGATTCCAACGATCGACTCACGATTTTGGAAATAACAGTTTCCGACCTAACTTCAACTGTAGGGGAGTTGGTGGAATAGTTGCGCCTCACGAACCTCACGAAGGCTTCCGCTTCGGCGACACGGCGAGGCCGCTCTCATCGGCAAGGGCGCTCGAGGAAGAAAGGGGTTATGGAGGTGGATGGAGACGGGGATAATGCGGAGATAGATAGTGATTCTAGTGATGCTGATTCCGTCAAGGAGCGCCCAGGTTTTGGTAAGTCAATGAATCATATGCATAATCTTCGTATTGGGTTTAAGATTGAGATTCCGGTATTCGATGGTTCCGTCGATGCTGAGAAATTAGATAATTAGTTAGATAGATTAGAGACCTATTTTTCCGTTAATGAATATTCTAGCGCTCAGAAAATTTGCTTCTTTACTTTGAAATTCACAAGTCACTCACTAATGTGGTGGAAATCCTATCGGAAACGACACGATGTCGAAAGTCTAAGTTGGAAGGAATTCAAAGTTTTGGTGAAGAAGCAATTCTATCCAATTGGGTATGAACAGGAGCGATGGTACAAATGACACAACTTGTGCCAAAGGTTTGGCCAATCCGTACAACAATTCACTACGGAGTTTCATAACCAAGCGTTGGCTTTGGATATTGACGTGGATGAGTACGAGGTGTTCTTGAAGTATACGGGGGGTTTGTCGGAGTCCATTAGAAGAGAATTAAAGCTCTTCAATGTGGAAAATATCAAGGACGCTACCGTTAAAGCAATTGTCATTGAAGGCAAGTACTTGAAGAGTGACAAGAAAGACGACAATAGCAAGTCGGGGTACAAGTCTACTTGGAAGTTTGATCAGAAAGGGGAGTCCAAAGGAGAGGGGTCTTCATTCAAGGGGACTATCTGTAGTCATTGTAAGGCTAATGGGCACAATTCAGATAGATGTTCGAAACTTCACCTAGAGCTTCGGCCAAAGGAGAAGGGCAAGAAAGAGAAACGTGCACTAGCCGCAACGAAAACGATTGTGGATCTTTAGGATTTAGATAAGCCAAATCCTAAGCTTACTCTAATGTTCAAGCAACCTTTAGCTATCGACGAGGCGAGTCGGGAAGAGTTTTATTATGTCAGCATTCAGGTAAAGCAGAGCTTAGTCGAGGCTATCATTGATCCGGGTAGTCAGAAGAATCTAATTTATGAAGCGGTGGTGAAAAAGATGGGTTTGGCTACTGTGGCTCATCCTAAGCCGTATGGTTTGGGTTGGATTCAGAAAGACGTGGAGTTGATCACTAAGCAGTTTACGTTCAAGTTTGTGATTACTGAGTTAATTGACAAAGTAACATGTGAGGTGGTTCCGTTGGACGTGTGTCAAGTCATCTTGGGTAGCCCTTATCTTTGGGACCGAGATGCAATCCTTTACCGTCGAGCCCGCAAGTATCGTCTGGTGAAGGATGGGACGGAATTTCATATCAATGCGTGCAAGGAACATATCACTACCAGTAATTTGGTAACGGCGACTCAGGCGAAGAGGTTGGTTAATGCGAGCGGCAAATTTGTATTGTTGTTAGTACGACCGGTTCAAGAGAGTCTGTCGGCTACGGTATTGTCTACTTTGGCAATGTCTCCTAAGCAACAAACCGATATGGGGGGGTTGCAAGAGGAGTATGAGGAATTGTTTATGGGCATTGAAGGGATGTCGTGTAAGAAGGATGTAGAGCATGATATCACCTTGGTGAATGGTGAGCCACTGCCCAATATTAGGTTATATCAGACTTCTGTTACAGAGTCTAATGAGATCAAGAAACAAGTACACGAACTCCTGGAGCAAGGAGTTATTAATCCAAGTTGCTCACCTTGTGGCTCACCGGTGTTATTGGTGCCGAAGAAAGATGTGTCTTGGAGGATGTGTGTGGATTATCGGGTGTTGACAAGATCAAGGTGAAGAATCGTTATCCGCTTCCACGGATTGACGAGCTTTTGGATGAGTTGCAGACGGCTCGATTTTTCACCAAGTTGGATCTTAAGTCGGGTTACCATCAAGTTAGAATCCGGGAAGAAGATACTTGGAAGACACCGTTCAAGACCAAACAGGGCCTATTTGAGTGGTTGGTGATGCCCTTTGGGTTATGCAATGCTCCGACGACATTTATGCGGCTAATGAATGAGGTACTTCGTGCGTTTATTGATGATTTTGTGATTGTGTATTTGGATGATATCTTAATATATAGTCGTACATGGGAGGAGCACCTTGAGCATTTACGCAAAGTGTTGGGCGTTTTGCGATCACAACTTTTTCTGAACGGGAAGAAGTGCGAGTATGGGAAGGAGCTAGTCTATTTGGGATTTATTATTGGTGGCGGCGAGCTTAAGGCCGATCCAGAGAAGGTCTCGGTCATTACTAATTGGCCTCGAACTCGTACAGTGACAGAAGTGAGAAGTTTTATGGGTTCTTGTCAGTACTTACGGAAGTTTATTCGGCATTTTTCACAAATAGCCGCACCGTTACATTGTTTGACGAAGACCAGGGTATAGTTTGTGTGGGAAGAGCACCATGATAAGACTTTTCTGTTACTAAAGCGAGAGATTACGGATGCACCAATGTTAGCATTGCCCAATTTGCAGCGGCCTTTTGAGGTCGAGATAGATACGTCAGACTATGCATTGGGGGCAATCCTTTTACAGGATGGGAAGCCGGTTGCTTACCATTCTGAGATGTTTACAGGAGCAGTACGCAACTATCCTACCTACGATAAGGAGTTCTACGCGTTATATCAATCAGTGAAACATTGGCGGAGTTACTTATTGGGGAAGGAGATTGTGGTACATTTCGATCACAAACCATTACAGTTCTTATCTACGCAGTCCAAGCTTCAGCAAGCTCGTTATATGAAGTAGATGTCGTACCTTAAACAGTTTACTTTATTGATCAAGTATAGAAAGGAGTGGACAACAAGATGGCTGATATGTTATCTCGACCCCCATTATCAACTATTTCCGCTTTGTTGGTAGCTATACAGGTCCAGCCTATTGTTCCTTCTGAGTACGTTTCAGGGTATGACGACGACAAGGAGCTCACTGTGATTCACGAGAAGTTGCTGTAAGGCAAGACATGTGAGTATGTTTTGAATGATGGTTTGATTTACAGGGGCAGTCTACTATGTATTCCCGAGGGTTGCGACCGTTTGCAGTGGATCCGAGAGGCACATTGTTCCCAGGTGGTAGGTCATTTCGAGGTTGAGAAGACTTTTTTGAATTTGCGGCGTTATGTCTATTGGCCGAAGATGCATGTAGATGTTGCTCGTGTGGTTCGTGGTTGCGTGCTATGCAACACATTGAAGCCTTTCAATAGGAAGATAGGAGTGTACTTACCATTGCCAATTCCTAGTTGACCTTGGGAGAGCATTTCGATGGATTTTATGGATGGTTTGCCCATAACCAGGTGTAAGAATGACTATTTGTTTGTGGTGGTGGATCGATTCAGCAAGATGATTGTTCTTATTTCACGCCAGAAGACGATCACCGGGGAAGGAGCAACAGAGCAACGCGATTGTTTTTTAGAGACGTCTGGAGGTATTTCGGGCTCCCTTCTTCTATTATTTCTGATAGGGATAGCCACTTTTTGGGACATTTTTGGAGATCGTTATGGGGGATGATGGACACTAAGTTGAAGAGAAGTACCACTTTTTATTCACAGACTAACGGGCAAACAGAGATAGTTAATCACACTTTGGTACATTTATTGCGGGGATTCCATTCTAAGCATCCTAAGACTTGGGATGAGCGTTTACCGTATCTTCAGTTCGCATTCAACTGGGCGATTCATGGTTCCACGTTGAAGTCTCATTTTAAAGTTTGTTTGGGGTACTTGCCGCAAAGCCTTTTTGATTTGGCGTTTAGTCTTGGCGACAAGACGGTATCAGGGAAGGAGGAAGATAAGTTTGTTTGGGGTACTTGCCGCAAAGCCTTTTTGATTTGGCGTTTAGTCTTGGCGACAAGACAGTATCAGGGAAGGAGGAAGATGAGCAGGTTAAAGCTCAGCGTTTCATTGAGAGGATAAGCAAGGTTCATGAGGCGGTTGAAGCACAGTTGAAGAAGACTCAAGTGAAGTATAAGGCTCGCCACGACAAGCATCGGGTTGAGTATACTTTTCAAGAAGGCGACCTCGTTTGGTTGCATTTGGGTAAGGAACGGCTTAAAGGGGAAGGTAAAAAGCTCAAACCTATCCGTTATGGTCCGTTTTTTATACTCAAGAAGATTGGAGACAATGCATTCCAGTTGGATTTGCCACTTTTCATGAAGATGTATTCGATGATTAATGCCGAGCATTTGAAGCTGTTTGAGCTGTCCCTGTTAGATGAAGACTTTACAATCGATACTCGCCTACCGTCAGTTGATGACTTATGGATGGAAAGAGAAGATCCGTTGCAAGAGGATGGTATTCTAGAGAGGAAAGTTCATGCAACAAGACGAGGTGGTATTGAGTCGTTCCGAGTTGGGAAGAAGGGTCAGCTACCTAGTAAGTCGAAGTGGTACAACAGGGAATTGGGCATGGCCGTATTTCCACATCTCCAGTTCTAGCTTGAGCAGGAGCTTAAGGCTCCTAAAGGGGGGAGCCATGATCCAGGAGGATCTAGGATGATTTGAAAATTAACCAAAGTCGTTCGAACGAGGTTGAGAGTCGTTCGAACGACCCTTTTCATAGTCACTGGAATTTTGGCCCATAGACAATTTTCGTTCGAACGAGCTTGGATGCCGTTCGAACGACTTGTCAAGTTTCTAGGGTTTTAGACCAATTGGCGTAAAGTCGTTCGAACGACTCCCTATTTCGTTCGAACGACTTTGGCGGAGGTTGTATTTCTGAGGTGCATTTTTGCCTCGAGATGCGTTCTATTTGTAATTTCGAGTTCTCTAGTATATAAAGGGAACTTAGGCTATTTTTTTCTCTATATTAGATCTAAAAAGAGTTCGGAGGAAGAAGCCTACGGTTTTAGAGTTTTTCATTGTAATTACTTCGTTTTAAGTAATCGAATCTCTTATTTTTCCAAACCAATTGGTGTTCTTCATATTTTTCTGTTAACTAGAGCTTCTCAATCGTATTGTGGATTACAAAAGGAGGAAGAAGAAGACGATGATGATATGTGGCTCGAAGAAACCGTAAGATTTGTCGTGAAGTTTTTGGTAAGGAGAGAGAATTTCATGAAGATCTCGGAATCGTGGGGAATCGAGGACAAGGAAGAATCTCAATGGGATTTATAGGTCACGCAAAAAGAGTTGGCATCAACCCGGCGAGACCAATCAAATCGAGGGTTATCGTTAGAGGTAAAAACCTCGCTACTTGGCCAATCACCGATTTCGGCGAGGATGCACTCTATGTTGTCTCCACAAACTATGAAGACAACCCTTTTATAGGTTTGGAAGGTTTCGATATTAGAGGGGCAAGCAACAAATTTTCCAGAGATCATGAATCGCACAAATTACGATCAAAGTCACGATAGAGAGAAAAAAAACAAAGGTAAATCACGAAGGTTTTCACGAGGAAGATCACAAAATTTATCACAGTGGAGAGAGAAATTCGGTGCAGATATCAACGTCACCTATCAAGAAAAGTGACGATCACCTACAGTCGTGATAGTGAGCATCGAAGGAGAGATGTAAATAATCATGATGATGGAAACGTGGAGAGAGAAATTCGGTGCAGATATCAACGTCACCTATCAAGAAAAGTGACGATCACCTACAGTCGTGATAGTGAGCATCGAAGGAGAGATGTAAATAATCATGATGATGGAAACGTGGGGAACAATCGTGAAAGCCATCGCAGGTTGGAGAGACGCAATAATCCTTGTGATGATGATTGTGAGACTCTTCCAGTAGATTGGGACAAACCCCAGTCTTAAGCGAGTAACCATAAGAAGTAATTGTCACCAAGTTTGTTGACTCACATTGATAAGAGTTATTGTTTCCTTATTAAGAACGTATGGTTACAAAAGTTTGGCGACGGCAAGTAGAGTATATGATGTTTGCAGTATTTAGTCCAATCAAACGATGTAGGTTTGAAGACGATGTAGTACCCCTCCCTTGGATATATTTGTGGGCCATGACAAATTTCTTTCGTGGGTGTCTTCCAGATTTCATAGGTATGCACTTCCGATTTCACGTTGATAACTTGAAGATTTTCGCGTCTGAGTTCGTGGCTGAACTCTAAGTAGAGAAAAGTTGATAGGTGGTGTTCGATCGTCTTCCACCCCCGCGTGGTCTCTCTCTCTCCTCCTAAATTAGATGATTTTATTTTATATTACTTTAATAATATATAAGGTTTCTAATTATGCGTTAAGGTCTATAAAAGAACCTTAGAATGTAGAGTTTGGGGGAGAGCTTGAAACCCAGAGGGGGGGTTTTAATGAATGAATTGTTAGTTCTTTGCTTTGAAGTGGTCGCTTCCTCTAATTCCTACTGCTCAAAATTTTAAAATCCAGAGGGCACTAAGAAAAACACTATCGTTGTCAGCATTATGTCAATTTGTTGTGATTATTTGATGCTGGCAAGTAAACGCTATTAATCGCCAACTCATGGTGTATCCTATTATTCCTCGAGAAGTATGAAAATCCTGAGAACCTTTTAACAATGAGAAATAATTTCTTTGAATCGAAGAAGATATAGATTTGAGAGGAGCACGTGATGGATAACATCTTGCACCTCCAAAATACAAATATTCACGAGACAATACCGTCACAAAATTGTGCCCCAATAATTTACACCAATGGAAGAGACCGACTTTTAAACACATGAGAATTTTATACCCCACACACACACACACACCACATGCTCCTATGCATAAATCAAGCTATGACTACCAAGACAATAAGGTCATCTGCACCTGATACATCCATGATTAACTCTATTGCATGATGAGCTGGTTTATATTTGCGTATGGCTTTACACACAGATAGATTTAATGAACTAGATGTTATGCCACGAAATTCACAGTCATAAGATTATGACGCCTTCAACCCCTGAGGACATTATGTGGGTTCAATAAAGAAAAAAGTTCAAAGAACACAAATTAAAGAATTCCCATTTTACTCGGCGAATTTTTTTCTCTGGCATCAAAGAGAGACTTCTAGCCATCCCAAACCTCTCAAATATACTCATGATGTACCTCCCAATACTTTTGATGTTAAGAGACTTTATAGATTACGATAGATTTTGAGAAAGGGGAGATTTATGCTAAAAATAAACAAATATGAGCTAACAGCCTATTGGAATGTCTTCTTCTTCACGGTTTCGGTATATAATTGGGAGCTGTAGGACCCTAAGGGAGTTAAAAAGTTGAGTTGTCTTAGACTGGATGTACAATAGGAGATTCATCACTCCATCTCCAAAAGGGATGAGCGACAAGGTCCATGAATCTTGTATATGGGGCAACATTATTCAAGAGATTTGGTTAAAATCGTCAAAGTAATAGGCTCTACAATTTTCAGAGTTCAAGTGTTCAAGAATTGCAATTTTAGATAGTCTTGACTGCCAATGTGTTCTTTTTATGATAGTCCTGAATCTTGATTGCCATGAGTTCTTTTCAAATAGACTTGATTGTCAATGAGTTCACTGATTGGATACTGATACCCAGGTATATTGATGTCGTACAGGATGGACTACGAAAAAGCTTTTGATCACTTAAACCTTTTGTGCGTAGAAAGTGGACTTCAAGGACATGAATATAGCTCTTTTCAAGAAGTTTTAGTTTATGTTTACCAAAGACCGGGTACTGAATGAGGTTGTCTTCCAATTATGATGGATCCAACCCACCAATCTTATATGGAGTTCGTCTTTGTATAGATTCCAAAATATGAAGTATTAGCGTAGTTGTGGTTAGGCCGCATAGACCAGACCTTACACAACAAAATAAACTAACATATGAGAGTGTACATGGGTATATCACAACTATGGTACTTATTACCATATACAAGTACACTCCCTATCATAAATATACAGTGTTGGAATTCATGGTGGGTATTTCCTCTTAGGTGAAAGAAGGTAGTAGGATAAGGTTTCTGGTTAGTGTGAATTTTTATTGGCTTTGCTGCTATAAAATGAAGAATACTTTGTGACGGAGTTATTGATCTGGTTAAGAGAGCACATTGCATGGGATATTAAAGTAAAATCTCTTTGAATTTTCTCTAAAAGGTGGTTCTACATGAGATAGACAGTTGGAGATGAAAATGAATTTAATTACAGTAAGTTTCTCTTGAAGGCTTCTCCCTCTAAATACAGCTGGTGAGTTGTATGGGCTATTACATAGTTTGTTACTTTGTAAGCAGAATCAATGGTATCCATTAATTGTTGAGATGGACTTACAGGTTATTGTTGTTACAAAGAAGAAGAAAAAAAAGATAAATAGAGTCAAGAACTTCTTATAATCAATCTGCAATGTCTTACAAGATACAAGCCCTATATATAGCCAAACATAAAACTAGCTCAGGCTCAAAAATAGAAACCTAACAAAATAGAAACCTACATAACCTCCTATTCTGGAATACCTACTAATTAAACTATACTTCTGATTATAGTAAAGTTTCTAATATAACTTTAACAATTGTAAACTGGTTCAATCACATTCGTGCTTGCCCCTCTGAATTTATGCAGACATCAAATCATATCAAGGAGATTGGATCTCAGTTACACATCATAATGCTTCACACTCTAAGAGAAGGAAATGGTTCAGGAGATGACTTCTCCAAAATTGGCAGTGCTCAAGTCTCTTCTTTATTTTGGTCTGCTGAAGCTATGCCCAGGAACATTATAGCTATCGACTTTTTAGAAAAGTAAGGTATTGCTGCTATTAGACATTGATGTACTTCAAAGGCAAGGCCAGTCCTCCTTCATGTAATCTTATTTCTCTATCAATAAAATCCAAAGTTGTTCCAAAAAAAAAAATCTCCTGAAGGCTGTGATTTCTGAATTGACTGATCGCAACGAAAAGGGCTCAATGGCAAATAAAGATTTTTTGGATATGAAAAGGAGAAGATAGGTACAATAGGTCCGCTACATCATCATCACAATAGAACGTGAATGCTTCTGCAGCACCAACGCTCTTTCCTAAGATGCCTACGGGCGTTAGTAACAATGTGTCGAATCGAACGTACTGAAGGCCAGTCTCTCGAGTCAGGGGCGGATACCGAAATGAAAAGGACTTATAGGAATGCGACATGATGTTGCCCCGGTGAGCCCACATGTTATGGAATGGGAAATGGCAGAATCAGGAAGGAGAATGAAGAATTGCACGATGCCCGCGGGTCTAGGTATCACGACCTATCTACACAATGGGGGTGGTGAAACGTCTGAAAGGCGGCGGTAGGGAATATAATGTGAATCTACGAATGCGGAAACTTAATTCGTATTTGATTTAGACAAAGTTTGAACTAGATCTCAAATAAAGTTTAATAAGAGGAAACTCAACTCTTTTCATAAACAAATCAACTCTACTAACTACTGAAGAACAAATAACCTAGACCTCCCCTTTTATAGAACACAAGGGGGATTATAATTAGCAACCCTAATTCTAATCTAAATAGAATTCTACTAAAATTGGGAAAACTTCTTTTTTAACCTTGTGTTGGTGAAACAAGCAAATCCCTAAATCAACTTAGCATCTCCAGCAATAGAGATTTACTGGAGATGCTTGAATCATAAATATAAATAGTCTATTGACGGTGAAAATGACCGTTAGAGGACAATTCACATCAAATCCCTCCCTCTGCGGAAGATTTCGACCACGAAATCGGCAAGTTTTCGAAACATCACAAAACTCGAAACTTTCTGGTATGGCATACCTGTCTTCAAACTTCGAATTCTACCGCGAAGTTTATCATAACCCGAAGTTGTACCCGAGTGCAGGGGTACGATGTTGTCACCAACATGCCTACGTCCATTGACGTCTAAAATTAAAAGCTGAAAAAATGTTGTGGTCCACTCCTCGAACCCTGCTACGAAGCTTTCCCAAAACGGAACAACATACGAAATTAATACTTCGCCTAGGGCCATTATCTCCCCCGTACAGATTAAATATTAGGATGCATCGGATTGTACCATGCGTGAACGGAACTGTTGGACGAGGCCGATCTGCATCTTGTGATTCATACGTGTCTCCTGAATCCACTGAGTAGTACGTTGATTGTAGCTACCGCCGAAGATGCATTGTTTTGTTCGATTCGGCTCGGCCTTTTGACCGTACTTACTACTGGAGCTGGTTGTTTTTGTCCATGAAGCATGTGCACAGCACGTACTGCAGGAGTTGTCTCTCCTAAATGATAAGTTGTAACTGTTTGTATGGTATCACACTCCCTCCTTTCTACACTTTCTATAGACAGTTCCTCTTCTTCTGGTTTCTTTCTTCCAATCATGAAGATGAATCTGTGATTGGTATTCGGGAGAGATCGTGGGATGACTTGGCTTCAACTGGAGTGTGGGACAAAGAGGCTTTGGGAGCGGGTTTGGTGGCTTGGTTATTGGCTTGGGCCTGATTTGGGCCTCACAGGCTAGGGCTTACTCCCGGCTTGCCCAAGCAAGAAAATTTGCCTTTGTGAATGCCACCGACGCTGTTGTGCGACCGACTACTGTCGAGACTGATGTCGGCGTCGACGTCGGCAGTCCTTGTTGGTTGTATGCCGGGGTCATCTCTAGGCGGAAACCTCGTTATTGGTCGGTGGTTTCCGTGACCGGTCCAATGGCCTTGGGATGTACCCCAATTGCCTCAACATTACAAGTTTCGGCCTCCCTAACGAGACTTGCAAACGGATTGTTAAGTTCGTCGCTCCTCGTGGGGACGCTTCCCTCAAGAGAGGGGTTTCTAGTACGCCTAATGGAGGTAGTTGGGGGATGGGAAAATAGCTCCCTTTCCAAAAGCCTCAACAAGCTTATCAAACTTATTCAATATCCTCGCCACATCTTGAGCGAGTGTAGGTTTCTTCGTCGCGGGTCTTCTACGAGGCATCTTGCTCTTGAAACTTACTGCACTGGGATACCAATTAATGTGAATCTACGAACGCGGAAGCTTAATTCGTATTTAATTTACACTAAGTTTGAACTAGATCTCAAATAAAGTTTAATAAGAGGAAAACTCAACTCTTTTCATAAACAAATCAACTCTACAAACGACTGAAGAACAAATTACCTAAACCTCCCATTTTATAAAACACAAAGGGGATTAGAATTAGCAACTCTAATTCTAATCTAAATAAAATTCTACTAAAATTGGGAAAACTTCATTTTTAACCTTGTGTTGGTTAAACAAGTCCCTAAATCAACTTAGCATCTCCAACAATGGAGAGGCTTAAATCATATGAGCATAAATATAAATAGTCCGTTGACGGTGAAAACGACCATTAGAGGACAATTCACATCAAAACAAGTAGATCAACCCCTATGAGCCGGTACCTAGCAAACGAGGGAAGATAATATGACGCGAGCAGTGTAGGCATTAGGTTCTCTGCTTCTCGTTCAGTCTTCTATAGGCTTGCGGATGGAGTTCCACGGCACGTTTCTCCTCTTTCTCGTTTTCAATGGTGTGCGCCTCAGCCTGACTTTGCGCACTATTTTTCAACTAGGTCCTTTGCTGTCTTTCCACTCGACGCATGAAACCATCGTACGATTTTTTTTTGCTTTTGTGCTTTATGTATCATGGTTCTACTCATCCCGTTGTCCACACATGGACGACCAGGCCTAACGCTCGTCTTTTCCCCCCACAGTCGAAGGATCACAAAGCAAAACAGCTTTTCTTGTGAAGCAACGAACTTTTCATCTATATATAGATTCAAGAAGCATTAGCTCGTTGAACTAACTGGTCCCAAGCACGCAAAATCAAGATTTTGGTTTTGACAGGTCCCAAACAAGTAAACTCGGGGCAACAAAAGAAGGCTCAGTGGCTTGATTGTTAGGCGCGTCTTGCTTTCTATTGCAGGTCCATTATAGACATTACCGCTACACCTTGAACGACGGTGAAACTATAGAATAGATATAGCCTAACCATATCTGAAGATGGCAATTCATATGGACATGTCAAGACCCGCGAAAAAGCTAGGTCGAAAGTGTCAAAAGGGCAAGATAAAAAATGGGAGGCGCTCATGACCTCTTGAAGGTGACCCCGAAGAAGAGTCATAGTCATTTTATATAGCTGTAGCTACAGGGCCCCTCAATCAATGAGGAACCATAGGAGTGAAGGCCAATCTTGATCGACGGAGACTCCGCGCGTTGGTTCGAATCTGATTCCCTAGGCTACACAACGGAACCAGAGGTGCAAACCTAAAACTTAAGAGGAAGTCTTTCGAGTGGCGCTTGTCGCGAGCTTGGTGTCTAGCGATAGTAAATAGAGATAGTAGCACGTCACCAGCTATGTCATTGTAGTATCCACAAGGCGCCGTGGTCAGGCAGCTCTCTCAATCTTCCTTCGTATGATCCCTTTTCAGGTGCGTCATATAAAAACACTATTTTGATCACTAGAAGAAAGGCCTTGCTACCATATCAACGGCGTCGTCGACTCCCTATTCTGAGGTGGCTTCCTTCTCTTTTTTGCCATAGTGTGAGAGGATTGCGCTATCAAAACCTTACTAGATTCTTGCATCGCTATTGGGTCGCTATGACTGTTGTGGTGGTAATGTCTTATAGAAGGTGCTCTTGGTTGGCTTTGCTAACTTTTTCGTCTAGCTGGAGCGGTCTCACTAGTGGCTACGTCTGTGTTGGGAGAGCCTTCGTCTTCTCAGCAAGCAAAGACAACTCACTCAATAGCAAGAAGGAAGGCTCAATCACGTCTAAGCAAGGTTAGCGCTAGTGCGGCTAAGAAAGCTATTCTCCATAGTGCGTCTGTCTATAGATCAAAGACTTCGTCCCCAGCCCAAATCAGAAAAATTTCTTGTTTGGTAATGTCTATAGGTCTAGAGCGAGATCCTAGACACAGTGGTCTTTCATAGAGGTCATACATCTATATTGCAGTGGACCAGCACTAGAAAGCACAAGACACGCACGACTGGCTTTCGCAGGCTAAGAGCAACACTTAATCCACAATACGATTGAGAAGCTTTAGTTAGCAGAAAAATACGAAGAACACCAATTGGTTTGGAAAAATAGAGAATTTGATACTTAAAATGAAGTAATTACAATGAAAAACTCTCAAACCCTAAGTTTCTCTCAGAACTCTTCTCAGATCTAACATTCCCTAGAAAATAACCTAAGTTCCTTTTATGGGAACTCGAAAATCATAAAAGAACGGATCTCGAGGCAAAACAACACCTGAGAATCAAAAACACCGCCAAAGTCGTTCGAACGACTTTACGACTAATTGGTCTAAAACCCTAAAAACTTGCCTAGTCGTTCGAACGAAATCTCAACTCGTTCGAACGAAATATGGCTTTGGGCCAAATTTTTAGTAGGACAAACTTTGGTCGTTCGAACGAAAATATGGCTCTGGGCCAAAATTCCAATGGGATGGAATTTGGTCGTTCGAACAACTCTCAACCTCGTTCGAACGACTTTGACTAATTTCCAAACTACCCTAGATCCTCCTGGATCATAGCTCCCCCCTTTAGGAGCCTTGAGCTCCTGCTCAAGCTAGAACTGAAGATGTGGGAACACGGCGATGCCCAATTCCCTGTTGTACCACTTCGACTTACTAGGTAGCTGACCCTTTTTCCCAAGTCGGAACGATTCAATACCACCCCGTCTTGTAGTATGGACCTTCCTCTCCAAAAAACGTACTCAGAAGGTACAATCGGCTGGATCTGCATAGGTACCAACAAAGCAGAAATAGTTGGTAATGGGGGTCGAGATAACATATCAGTCATCTTGTTGTCCACTCCTTTCTTATACTTGATCAATAAGGTAAACTGCTGAAGGTACGACATCCACTTCATATGGCGAGCTTGCTGAAGCTTGAACTGCGTAGATAAGAACTGTAATGGTTTGTGATCGGAATGTACCACAACCTCCTTCCCTAATAAGTAACTCCGCCAATGCTTCACAGATTGATATAACGCGTAGAACCCCTTATCGTAGGTAGGATAGTTGCGTACTGCTCTTGTAAACATCTCAGAATGGTAAGCAAGGCTTCCCATCCTGTAAAAGGATTGCCCCTAATGCATAGTCTGACGCATCTGTCTCGACCTCAAAAGGCCGCTGCAAATTGGGTAATGCTAACACTGGTGCATTCGTAATCTCTCGCTTTAGTAACAGAAAAGTCTTATCATGGTGTTCTTCCCACACAAACTATACCCTGGTCTTCGTCAAACAATGCAACGGTGCGGATATTTGTGAAAAATGTTGAATAAATTTCCGTAAGTACTGATAAGAACCCATAAAACTCCTCACTTCCGTCACTGTACGGGGTCTAGGCCAATTAGTAATGACCGAAACCTTCTCTGGATCGACCTTAAGCTCGCCGCCACCAATAATAAATCCCAAATAGACATACTCCCGTTTGCCAAACTTGTACTTCTTCCCGTTCAGAAAAAGTTATTGTGATCGTAACACGCCCAACACTTTGTGTAAATGCTCAAGGTGCTCCTCCCATGTATGACTATATATTAAGATATCATCCAAATACACAATCACAAAATCATCAACGCACGAAGTACCTCATTTATTAGCCGCATAAATGTCGTCGGAGCATTGCATAACCCAAAGGGCATCACCAACCACTCAAATAGGCCCTGTTTGGTCTTGAACGGTGTCTTCCAAGTATCATCTTCCCGGATTCTAACTTGATGGTAGCCCGACTTAAGATCCAACTTGGTGAAAAACCGAGTCGTCTGTAACTCATCCAAAAGCTCGTCAATCCGTGAAAGCGGATAACGATTCTTCACCTTGATCTTGTCAACACCCGATAATCCACAGACATCCTCCAAGACCCATCCATCTTCAACACCAATAACACCGGTGAACCACAAGGTGAGCAACTTGGATTAATAACTCCTTGCTCCAGGAGTTCGTGTACTTGTTTCTTGATCTCATCAGACTCTGTAACAGAAGTCCGATATAACCCAATATTGGGTAGTGGCTCACCATTCACCAAGGTGATATCATGCTCCACATCCCTCTGACGCGGCATCCCTTCTATGCCCAGAAAGAAGTCTTCATACTCCTCTTGCAACTCCCCTATATCGGTTTGTTGCTTAGGAGACATTGCCAAAGTAGACAATATCGTAACCGACAGACCCTCTTGAACCTGTCGCACCAACAACAATATAAATTTGCCGCTCGCATTAACCAACCTCTTCGCCTGAGTCGCCGTTACCAAATTACTGGTAGTGATATGTTCCTTGCACGCATTAATATGAAACTCCGTCCCATCCTTCACCAAACGATACTTGCTAGCTCTACGGTAAAGGATTGCATCTCGGTTTCAATGATAAGGGCTACCCAAGATGACTTGACACACGTCCAACGGAACTACCTCACATGTCACTTCGTCAATAAACTTCTCAGTAATCGTAAACTTAAATGTACACTGCTTAGTGATCTTCAACTCTGTGTCTTTCTGAATCCAACCCAAACCATAAGGCTTAGGATAAGCCACAGTAGAAAAACCTATCTTCTTCACCACCGCCTCAGAAATTAAATTCTTCTGACTACCCGGATCAATGATGGCCTCGACTAAGCTCTCACCTGAATGTTGACATAGAAAAGCTTTTCCCGACTCGCCTCGTCGATGGCTAGAGGTTGCTTGAACATTAGAGTAAGATTAGGATTTGGCTTATCTAAATCCGGAAGATCCACAATCGTTGCGGCTAGTGCACGTTTCTCTTTCTTGCCATTCTCCTCCTTCGGCCAAAGCTCTGGGTGAAGTTTCCAACATCTATCTGAATTGTGCCTATTAGCCTTGCAATGACTACAGATAGTCCCCTTGAATGAAGACCCATCTCCTTTAGACTCCCCTTTCTGATCAAACTTCCAATTAGCCTTGTACCCTGACTTGCTCTTGTTTCCAACATCTATACTTCATAAACACTTCGTACTCAACCACGTCAATATCCAAAACCAACGCTTGGTTATGAAACTCCGTAGTGAATTGTTGTACAGATTGCCCAAACCTTTGGCGCAAATTGTGTCATTTGTACCATCACTCATGTTCATACCCAATTGGATAGAATTGTTTCCTCGCCAAAACCTTGAATTCCTTCCAACTCAGACTACCGACATCATGCCGTTTCCGATAGGATTTCCACCACGTTAGTAAGTGACTTGTGAATTTCAAAGTAGATAAGCAAATTTTCTTAGCGTTTGAATATTCATCTACGGAAAAATAGGTCTCCAACCTATCCAACCAATTATCTAATTTCTCAACATCAACGGAAACATCGAATACCGGAATCTTAATCTTAAAGCCAATACGAAGATTACGCATAGGATTCATTGACCTACCAAAACCTGGGCGCTCCTTGACGGAATCGGCATCACTAGAATCGTTATCTATCCCCGCATTATCGACGTCTCCATCCCCCTTTATAACCCCTTTCCTCCTCGCGCCGATGAGAGCGACCTCGCCGTGTCGCCAAAGTAAAAGGCTTCGCAAGGTTCGTGAGACGCAATTGTTCTACCAACTCCCCTACAATAGAAGTTAGGTCAAAAACCGTCGTTTCCAAAAGCTTGAGTCGATCGTTGGCCTCATCCATCTCTAAATCGTCATTCTTCTTCAAATTAGGTTTGCGATGAACCTTCAATGGACTCACTAGCTTCTCCTTCGTTTGCATGAGACGGTCACGTGTAGAGACCATACACCACAATTAACCCCCCGAGAATCGCAACTGGAAAATTGATACCACTTAATCTACAATACGATTGAGAAGTTCTAGTTAGTAGAAAAATACGAACACCAATTGGTTTGGAAAAATAGATAATTCAATTACTTAAAACGAAGTAATTACAATGAAAAACTCTCAAACCCTAGGTTTCTCTCAGAACTCTTTTCAGATCTAACATCTCCTAGAAAATAACCTAAGTTCCTTTTATATACTAGAGAACTCGAAAATCATAAAAGAACGGATCTCGAGGCAAAACAACGCCTGAAAATCAAAAACACCGCCAAAGTCGTTCGAACGAACTAGGGAGTTGTTCGAACGACTTTACGACAAATTGGTCTAAAACCTTAGAAACTTGCCTAGTCGTTCGAACGAAATCTCAACTCGTTCGAACGAAATATGGCTCTGGGCCAAATTTCCAGTGGGACAAACTTTGGTCGTTCGAACGAAATAAGGCTTTGGGCCAAAATTCCAATGGGATGGAATTTGGTCATTCGAACGACTCTCAACCTTGTTCGAACGACTTTGACTAATTTCCAAACTACCCTAGATCCTCCTAGATCAGCACTAGAAAGCGAAACGCGCCCAACAAGAACCAACTGGTGATCATTAGTGACTAGATTCCTTTGGTCTCTCAAGAGTCTCTTTGGGACTATAGACATTACCACTATGAGACAGATGAAGCACAAAACACTATAACAAGACGAGACGAAGTCATCCCATTCTTCGTGCCGTGCTTTTGGATCTGCATACGCTGACGCTCGCCCTTCATTTCCAGCATCAGTCATTCATTCAAATGAGAATGTTTTTTGAATCTAAGTGGTAATGTAAGTTTCTATTGTGATTCTCTAATCGGCCAATCTCATGACTATTTCTTCGTACTATAGTATAGACATAGATTACCAAAACGACAGGTGCTGAATTGATCCATCCACACTCATGTCATAAACATAAGCATCCTAACCTGGTGAATTTGTCTCGGTCATTGCTATTGCTATCATGTTCTGGTCGTTCTGCATATGACTCGTCGGCTACCTCATATTAGCTCTAATCGCTGACCACCTAATGTGGATTTGAGTGGCTAATGTGATTCAAGTGGCTTAGGGTCACGTTTCTCAGAACAATAGCGTTTGTTGGTCCTGTTTTCAGCGGAAATCGGTTGCGTTTCGCTTTCCGTGCGAAAACAAGAATTTCACTTCTCTAAGGTTCATCCAGTGGCTCACCTCTTCACTTTAGTCTCGTCAATCGAAAAGAGTCATCTTACTGCTTCTGTCCTTGTTCAAGCGGATGTTGGCCGAAGATTAGCGACGAGCCTAGGATAAAAAGAAAGAAAATACAGCACTAGAAAGCAAAACGCGCTCAGCTTCTTTTGCAGGCGCAATGGACCAGCACTAGGCGGCAATAGCGGAGCCACGCTTTTTCAATCTTATAGACATCACCGCTACATTAGAGGTTTGAAACCAAAGATCCTGATTTTGAGGAATTCACAGCAAGATCGAAGCTAGAACCCGCAAAGGTTAAAAAACTTTTCCGCTGCTGCTTTTTATGGCCTTTATAGACTTTGACATAGTGATAGCGCCCAATATCCAAACCCACTACGACAAGCGACAACAGCCCCAACATAGGGGCCCCTGCGACATAGATATATATAGTTCACGACTCATAAATTTAGCAACCACACCACCTATACAGTGCCGAATCGCGCCGCTCCACTATGACGTACCGTCAGCTCCTTGATAGCGACCTGCATCACTAGACTGAAAAAGAGCTTCTTGATGGTGAGAATCAATTTCGCCGGAAAAAAAAAAAGAGCAAAAGCCTGCCGAAGAACAATGGGTAGGGTAGGGTAAGGTGAAAGTAGGAAAGGAAAAATAGTTAGCTAGGGCCACTTCACACGAGCTTCAGCAGGCAAGAAGGCTTGGTAAGCCAATAGGCGTTTATACTTTGACGGTCATTTTCAGCTTGGAGCTATGCTTCTTTTACGCAAAAGAGAAAGCTCGTGTAAAGAGGATTTCTCTATTATAACTTCTTACCATTATGGAATTCTCTCCCAAAGTAGAAACGCAGGGGGGCTGGGGGCGGGCTCATTCCATGGAACCTAGGGACATGGCAGTTCATAGCAACCAAAGTGAATTGACATTTTTCTTGTCACTATTACTAAAAGAACATACTGGCAACCTACTCCCCTTACTAATAGGTTGATCAGTGGGGAGTCAAAAGCTAGATCAAAGAAGAAGTCCCCGGGAAAAAAGTCATAAGAACTCATAGCGACTATAGACATTACCACTATGAAACCCCCTGGTTCTCTCTGGCACATACCGCATCGCCTACGCTTTGGGTGGACCTCTACGCACTATTGACTTTGCAGCGTCTTGCTTTTGACTCTAGCCGCAAGGCCGCTTCAAACTTTCCTTCCGTCCTATCTCCACATATTGACGCTTGTCTGAAAAGAGACCCACCTTCGTTTCTTTTTTTGGGACTCTGTTGTGGAAGAGTGGGGGACGGACGTTGGGGCCAGCTCGGGATAGGATGGGCCTATGGATTCTATGGTGGAGCTGAGTCGTTGGAGTCCGGCAAGAGAAAAGTCAGGCTGCTTCGCTCGGCGAATCTGGGACAGGATAGCTTCACACCTCGCGGTGCTTCTACCCCATAGCCTACCTTGACCTTGTATGAGAACTTGTCTAGAAGAAGGATTTCCCGCGCCGACTTCCCGACCCATGGCATAACAACTAGTGCACCCGAGGCCGACGGCGTCCTCTTGCACGCTGGGGCTTCCCACAGTTCTGAACACCGTACCTTCATCTAGCCTCCCCTGGGCAACTGTTGGGCGAAGGAAGTCTGTGAAACCTAGCCAAGCGATTTCAAGATAGCTCCTGCCGCGGAACTAGGGGTAGAGGTGGGTTCTAAACTATATATATATGATCGCTTACCAAGCCAATCGCTAAAAATCTCTTGCTCTTTTCTCTCGTCGCGGTGATGCTTGTCTGAATCCCACCGCAGCAGAATACAGCGCTAGCTCTCAACCCAAAGAAAAGCTGACCATCATAAACGTAGATAAGAGTTCTTTTCTTTCTGATGAAAACCCAGATTGCGTCATAAGAAGTTACAAGTATGAAATACTACGTTAATAAAAAAAAATAGACACCCTTGGCCTTCATATCCATAGCCGCCCTCGCATCTAGAGAAGCTTTGAAGCCGACAAGTCAAAGACTTCTAAGTTCTAACAGAATAAGTTTGTCAGCATGAAAACCCAGTGTATGTATTGTGTATGTAGTACAACTCGGAGCTATTGAGTGGAACGCATGTCATTTTTGGATTCCCTCGACTAGATGACAAACAAACAAGTCTCTATTTACTCTAAAGTAATAGGGCACTAGGAAAAGTGGTTTAATTAGCATAACGCTGAATCGTATAGCATAAACATACAGAACGAGAAATGTGCAACTCAATCAACTATAGTAACTAAGGTGTGATAAAGTCATAAGAACATAAACTGGTAGCGTCAACACCATTACATGATCTTTAATTACTAGATCAAAATAACAGCATTACAGAAGAAATAATGATTAAATAAAAAGTTGAGTATTGAAATGCACTAACCTCTAAAAACTCATGGGTCCTCTTCATGTTAAGCATAGATAGCCCTTCAAATTTCATCTTCACAACTTCATTCTCCTTCCACTTGTCAGTAATGGTATCCACTAATGCCTGTGTAACTCCCGCAGACCCAACTTTTATCCTCTCCTTCATTCGCAAAGCAACATTCCTAAGTCTCCGCAGTTCCAATTCAGGTATCGTCTTCTCCGCCAATGCAGTGTTGCTCCTTCTCCATTTATCGCCATCTAAACTTCTCTCCCTCCTCTCCCATGGTAACCGAACTGAAACCTCGTCAAAGTTCATTACTTCCTCTTCATATTTACCTACACTGACAACTTCCCTTTTCAAGTCTTTTTCGTTCTCGGATAACATACCAACCTTTTCATTACTTTGGGCAGTTTTAGCTTCTTCAAAACTGAAATGGGGTTCGCCGATAACGCTAACATTTTCATAACTCTTGGCAACCTCAGCTTCATATTCAAAATGGGGATTGCTTATAATGCTAATATTTCTATTAGTCTGAGCAATTTCAGCTTCAGAACTAAAATGGGGTTTGCTTCTAGTGCTCACATTTTCATTACTCTTGGCATTTCCAACTTCATAATGGAAATGGGGTTTGTTTCTATGAGTCCAAGGCGCAGTAATACCGCGATTTCCAAAATAAAAACTCACCGTATCATCGAGCACTCTATTCCCGACATGTTCTTCTTCTTCGCCCTCCTCCTCTTCTTTTCCTTCCCCTTCTTGTTGTTGGTCTTGTTTTTGATGTTGCCAAGGGAAATTAAGCCTCTGGGAGCCTGTTTTGAGAGACCATTTATGTCGAATTTGCTCGTAAAAACTGGGTCTGGGTTTTCTCTTCTTCTTTGGGGTTTCAGAAGTGAGGTTTGTTGTTTGGGGTTGCTTGATTTCAAGTTGGGTAGTGTCGGGAGAGCAGAGTGTCTTGAAATAGAGATTTCTGAAGTTGTTTGGAGATTGCCCAATGGTTTTTTGAGATTGAAGAAGAGAAAGAGAATGAGAAGAAGGGAAGAAATTTAGTGGGAATGGAGGCGAGAGAGCCATAATCCTCTCACCAAAGACACCGTTTCAGAGAACTTCAGGATTTATGCAGGTGAGTGGTGAGATAGTCTGATAAACGGTCAGGTCAACCATATCGACATCAAGAGTAAAGACTAGGGGTGCAACTTTTGTCCGATTTTTTCTGATTTTCTATCCGACTTTTCCGATTTGGGAACACTATTTTACAGTTCCGATTTCCGAATATTTCCGAAAAAATTCGGATTGGAATCGGAACAGATTTTGCAGTTCTGAAATTCCGAATTTTCCGATCCGATTTCCGATCCGATTATTCCGAATATATTCCGATCCGATTTAATCCGAATATTCCGAAAATTTGTTATGTTTGAAAAGAAACTTAAAATTATGGCTCACAATTCATATCTTTACTCGACCACTGCCTCACCCTCTGCCTCCTCTCCACTCTCTGTCTCTGCCTCTGCCTCCTCTGCTCTCCACAACAAACTGATATTAGGTCATTCCTCTGCGGTCACTCCTCTGCGGTGCCTCACTCGGTCACTCCTCTGCGGCTCTGACTCACTCCTCAGTCAAGGTGACTATCTCTCTCTCTCTCTCTCTCTCTCTCTCTGTTACAGTGTTATAGTTTTGATCTCTAGAGTGAGAGAGATAAGCAACAATGGATCAGAATTTGATTAGTTTGGTAAACAAGTTGCAGAGAGCTTGTACAGCACTAGGTGACCAAGGAGACGAGACTGCTCTACCGAGTCTTTGGGATTCGTTACCAGCAATCGCAGTTATTGGTGGTCAGGTACGTCTCTATCTCATCTTTTTTAGGTTAATTTGATAGATCTGGTATCTGATTGTGATTGAATTAGGGTTTATGTTTGTGTGTAAGATTTGAATGTGGTAAAACTTGTTATTTGTCGATTTGAGCTAAAATTTTTGCTTGATTTCATGTTTTGGACTTGTTTGTGTATGAATGATTTATGATTTTGTTGACCATTATGGCGATTGCTATAATGAATTTGTGATTTTGTTAAAAATTGAAGAAAAGATTGGGTCTTGTTTAGTTTCACTGAAGAAGACTTCATTGGACATCCATCAATGGTAAGAGGGTAATTCTCTGTTACTCTTTTATTATGTAATGGTGTTTTTAAACATGGGTTTCTATTTTTACTTGTAAATATAGTCTCAAAATGCAAGCTTTGAGTGTTTTGCCTTTGAAAGAGGACTGTTTGGGAGTACCTCATTAAGAGTTTGAGGTAAGTTCTTCAGTTTTTTCCAGAATTAATAGGAGAAAGTTTAAGAAATGAGATATTAGTAGATCATTTAATTGCAAAAGAAGTTCTTGTTTGCTATTTGTATCAAGTAAATTGAGAGAATTTAGTGGTGGGGTTTGTCATAGGTCTCCAAAGAAGAGTTCTTTTGGGGAGTCGTTCGCTTTGGCTTCGGCGTTAGAGCAAGAGACAATTGGGAATGAGTTAAACAAGGGAGAGTTAAAATCTAGAGATGGGTTTGTTAAAAAAGTTTGTATTGATGTAAAGGATACTGAAACAGTTGTTGGTGAGGAAGAAATAGTGAAGTCTCATAATGGAGTGGCCTAAGTGCGAAGAAGAGTAAAAAGGTGGATGTTCGCGCATTAGCGTTTAGTTTACGGTTTGCTACAACCACAGATGATGTTGAAGAGGTACTTAAGAATATGGAGGATCTTCCTCTTCCTGTTTATTCATCTATGATAAGAGGCTTTGGTTTAGACAAGAGACTTGAGTCTGCAAGCAATGGCTCTTGTTGAGTGGTTAAAGAGAAAGAAGAAGGAAACTAATGGTTCCATCGGTCCTAATTTTTTCATATATAGCAGTCTTTTAGGTGCAGTGAAACAGACAGAGAAGTATGCGGAAGTGGAAAAAATTATGGAAGATATAAGAGTAGAAGGGGTTTGTCCCAATGTTGTAACTTACAACACATTGATGTCGATTTATGTAGAACAAGGTCATCCTCGTAAAGCTCTTAGTGTTCTTGAGGAGATACTGGAGAAGGGTTTATCTCCATCTCCTGTTTCCTACTCAACAGCCTTATTGTGTTACCGAAGAATGGAAGACGGGAATGGAGCTCTTAAGTTCTTTCTTGAATTAAGAGAAATATATCAGAATGGGGAAATAGGGAAAGATACACTAGAAGAAGATTGGGTTGAAGAGTTTGTCAAGTTTGAGAACTTCACAATTCGTATTTGTAACCAAGTGATGCTGCGGTGGCTTATAAAGAGGACTCCCTTGACCACAGATGTCTTGAAGCTTCTTATGGAAATGGTCCAAATGGACAAGGCAGGGTTGAGATCAGGTCGAGCGGAATATGAGCGCCTCATTTGGGCATGCACCCATGAAGGCTATTACACTGCGGCAAAAAAGTTGTATAATAAAATAAGGGAACACGAGTCTGAGATTAACTTATCAGTTTGTAACCATGTGATTTGGTTAATGGGGAAGTCTAAAAAATGGTGGGCTGCATTGGAGATTTAGGAGCACTTATTGGACAAAGGACCAAAGCCAAATAACTTATCATATGAGTTAATAGTTTCTCATTTCAATATTCTACTAAGTGCGGCTAAGAAAAGATGAATTTGGGGATGGGGTGTTCGATTACTTAACAAAATGGAAGAAAAAGGCCTGAAACCAGGAAGTCGAGAGTAGAATGTTGTTCTCGTTGCTTGTTCAAAAGCATCATAAACTTTTGTTGTTGTACAAGTATTTAAAAGGATGGTGGAGCAAGGTGAGAAACCTACTGTTATATCTTACGGAGCATTGCTCAGTGCTCTTGAGAAAAGTAACCATGTTTTGTGAGAATACAAAATGGTAATCAGAAGGCGTATATATGCACTTGAATTAGGTTATTTAGACTAGGAGAAATGGGTTTAAACTAAGAGATAATGAAGTCTAATTTGTTATAAAAAACCATGTGATATGGGTTTCTCTAATAACAAATCACATTTCTCCTAGTCTAACTAACAAATCACATTTTTTCTAGTCTAAGAATGTGCAAATCTTCAGCCTAATAACAAAAAGTATAGACTAGGAGAAAGAGATTATATTTCAGTTGATTATATTTTTGATATGGGTTTCTCTAATAACAAATTACATTTTTCTTGATTATATATGAAATGGGTTTGATATATATATATATATGTGAATCTATGTGCATAATTTTGTATGTATTTGCATATTGTTACAGTTGATGTTATGCTAGCAATGGACAAGAGTGCTAGTAACGATCCGAATGCTGCAGTTAGTAAGAAGAGACAAAAAATGGAATCTAAAACTGGACATCATGGGCCTTCTGGTGTATGGAATCATTTTAATAAGCATTTCAAAGAGGAGACAACCAAATATTCAGGTGAATGTGATTGCAAGTATTGTCAAAAAGTAATCTCAGCACCTTCTACTCAAGGAACCAATTCGTTGTGGCACCATCTTAAAGAATGTAAGGATTTTTCCAGTTTTGAAGGAGATAAAAACCAGCCATTGATTTCTTTTTCTAGAGGGGGGGGGGGTTAACCTTCTGCCTGGAGGTTTGATCAAGAAAAATGTCATAAATCTTTAGCAAAAATGATTATTATTGATGAGTTCCTATTTAGCCATGTAGAGAAAGAAGGCTTTAGGTCATTTTGTGGAGAAATGCAGCCCAAGTTCCATGTCATTTCAAGGACCACAGTTACAAAAGATATTATAGGTATCTTCAACGAGGAAAAGAAGAATTTAAAGGGACATATGAAGGAGTTGTCAGGACGTGTATATATTACGACAGATATGTGGACATCAATCCAAAACCTTGGGTATATGGTTTTAACGGCCCATTTTGTTGACAAGGATTGGAAACTTCAAAAGAAAATAATCAACTTTTGAGTACTTCCGCATCCGCACAAAGGTGAGGCAATTGCAAAGGCGGTAGAAAACTGTTTGTTGGAATGGGGCATAGAGAAAGTGATGACCATAACCCTCGATAATGCTAAGAACAACGATTCTTGTGTTATCGAGTTGAAGAAACGATTGAACAAACGTAATGGATTGTTATTAGAAGGCGAGTTCTTCCATATAAGGTGTTTTGCCCATATCATTAACCTCGTGGTCAGAGATGGTGTCAATGAGGTCAAGGGAATAATCAAATGCCTTCGGCGAAGTGTGAAATATGTGAGAAGTGGTCCCTCACATATGCAAACTTTTAAAAAATGTGCTTCAGATGAGAATCTAACAACTAAAAGAGCTTTGTGTTTAGATGTCAAAACAAGATGGAATTCGACTTATTTGATGATTATTGCGGCTATGGAGTTTGAGAAAGCTTTTGATAGACTGGAGGAACATGACCCAAATTACAAGATTGAGAGTGATGTGAAAGGCGAAGGCTTATTGGGAGATAGTGATTGGAGGAAGTTAAAAGCTCTACACACATTTTTGGAAGAATTTTATAAACTCACAAAACGGGTATCTGGTTCATAGTATGTTACTTCCAATACATATTTTGACGAATTAACACAAGCTAAAGACCTTCTTATAGATAATCTCACTAATGATGATGTGGATTTTCGTGAAATGGCTATGAAGATGGATGTTAAATTTGATAAGTATTTCAATTTTGATTCTCTGAACCTAATTTTGGTGGTTGCAATAATCCTTGATCCTCGTTACAAAATGAAGTACGTAGAATTTTGGTATTCATCATACTTGGAAAAAGTTAGCTACTTGGGCGAAGAAGAATAATCTGATCAAGTTGTGAGTTTTATTGAGAAGTTGAAAGACTTAATGAGTCGCCTTTACAATCACTACAAGTTAGAAGATGCGTCGATCAGGAACGTTAATGCATTTGGTACTCAAGAAGCCATTACTAATCTAGTTGAAAATGCATCTAAACGTCCAAAAGCCAAAGAGTTGTTTAGGGGTATTTTGAAACAAAAAGACAATATGGATGCCTTGAATGATTTAGAGCGGTACTTGGGTGATGGTTTAGTAGAGAACGATGACTGTCTTGATGTCTTGGGGTGGTGGCATGAGAAAGTATCAACCTATCATGCTCTTGCTATTATGGCACGTGAAGTATTATCAATTCCTGTGACCTCGGTAGCTTCTGAGTGTGCATTTAGTACGGCGGGTCGGATACTTGATCCATTTCGAAGTTCCTTGACCCCGACCATTGTTGAGAGTTTGATATGTAGTCAAGATTGGCTAAGAAGCCCAATCCCAGAAGAAATAAGTGTTGAAGAGAAGCTTGAGACTCTTGAAGAAATTGAAAATGGTATGTTGTTTGTACTTATTAAATAGTTATTTTGTTTACATTTTTGCATTTTCATATGAAGCTTGATTTATACTTGTGTTTGTTGCAGTTGTATTTAACGAGATGAGAAGTTTAGTGCTTGGATCAACTTCATGATGTTTTTGAAGATCTCGTGTAAGTTTCCTCATCTTACATGTTCTATCATGTTTTACTAATTTTATTGAAAGATTCCACATAGAATTGTTAATACTCAGAATACAACTTAACTGTTATCCATATAGAACTGTTAATACTTATAATGGTTAAGAAGCACATATCAATATAGAACTGTTATCCATATGTTAACCCTCCAATCTTTAAAGGCATCTATCCACTGGGCATTATGCAAGCATCTGTCAAGTACACTAAAGATTCTGTTAGTACTTTTTTGAGCATTGCACATTTGCACCAAGTATAATTCATACAGGAATCTGAAACTGTATGTATGCTGCATAGAACTGTTAATACATATTATATTTGCAGATTATAGAACTGTTAATACAAACTGTTAATACAGTATAATTCATACAGATTATAGGGCATTATACAAACTGAACTGTTAATATAAACTGTTAATACAGATTATAGAACTGTCTATACAGATTATAGAACTGTTAATACAAACTAAAACTGTTGGGAGACCGACGTGACTGATTGCTGCATTTTCTTCATCTCCTAGTATCTGAAACTGATTGCTGCAATCAGCCATCAGTTAATATTTGCTCCTTTTTAACTTGCTCCTAGTATCTGAAACAGATTGCTGCATCTCCTTTTTAGCTCCTTTTTATATTGCTACAAAAATAGCAAACTAATCAGCCAATGATAAAGAGAGAAATGGGAGTGAGAAGGAGAAGATACCTGAGAAGGAGCGGAGCAAGCATAAACATGGGGAGTAAACAAGTATGGACAGTTAGCTATTTTCATTTCCCTTAATGAATTAGATAAGATTTGGCATGGGAATGACTTCGGCACAGGGCAATTAGAGATATTCAGTTCCTGGAAACAAGGCATGACAGTAATATTTATACTATCACCCACTCCTCCCAATGTTCCATCCACGAATTATAAGCTCCTTTAACTTAGGGAAAGCTATTGTTGACGCTGATATATCGACACTTGCACCATCCAAGGGTCCTAAAACCTCATGGCCCATAAGTGAAACTGAATCATCATATATACTATGTCCATCCTCATTCAGAAAGTTTATGATTTCAAAAGGTGTGAACCCGCACTTAACCAACCAGGAGGAGCTTCTTTGACTCTCCACAACACCTTAACACCGGATCTTGTATCTTACTTTTTCTTCATAAGACTCCAACCTGTATGTCTTACATATTTCATCATATGCATGACGAAGCTTTTGGACGTCTAACTCTGCCTAGAGCATCTGTTGTTTATTTTCACTCATAAGTTCTTGGATGTTTCTTGAGATGCGAGTAGTAGCACCAATAACTATAATAATATGAGATCTTTAGACCAGTACACCTTACTGGCATGGAGTTCGAGGGTAGGGGCCCGAATTAGATTTCCATGACGCTGACATGCATCATATTTCCTTGATTATTCTTCAGCTTGTTTCTGCATCCCTGGCCAGAACGCTCCTTGGGTAATAGCTCTGTTTGCAAGAGCTCGTCCTGTAGTATGGGATCCATAGACTCCTTCATGTAGATCTCGAAGAATATTGTCGGCAAGTTCCTTAGAGAGGCACTTGAGGTATGGACCAGTGACCGAGCGTTTATAGAGATTGCCATTTGGTTAGACTGTGTAGCATTCTAAATTCTCGATGATGTGTCTGCGCTACTGTGGATCATCTGGTAGTGGCCAGTTGTATGAGTTATCAAGACCGAGATAATTAATGAAAGGTTTCCTCCATCTCATCACCCCCAGTGTTAATCGCATATATTGTAGTACGATTAATACTGGGGCTAGAAATAACATCGATTTGAAGGTGTCGTGATTCTTCACTCAATACCCTGGCTAAGTACGCCAAGGAGTCAACGTGGTGATTCTCTCCTCGAGGGAGGTATTCGAGCATAGCTTTGTGAAATTTGTTTAGTTTTTCTGTAACCAGAGTTGCATAATCGACCATGATGCCGTTCTTCTTGTAATGTTCTGAGTAGTGATGAACGATTAGAAGAGAGTCTGTGTAGGCTGAGATTTCAGTAATTCCGAGTTCGAGAGCCATGTCCAAACCGTGAATTAACACCTCATACTCTGTAACATAGTTCAATGCTTCGAAGTCGAGACAGATGAATTTCTTGATTCTGTCGTTGGAAGGTGTAATGAGAACGATTCCAATTCCCGACCCTGCGGGTCTTGCTAAACCATCGGTGAGGAGCCTCCACCCTTTTTAAGATATCCATGATGCTCGATCATCAAAAGATTTGGAGGGTGAAATCTCATCTACTGCATCTTCGGTGAGATCTGGGTCATGTTCCTCACAGTCAGGATCTGAAACTGGAAAGTCTGCTAGAAAATTAGCGACTGCATGACCCATTTCGGAAATTCGTTGCTCGAATTTGATTTCGTGCTCCCCCAAACTGACAGACCACTACTATACTCTTCTGGATTTCTCTTTCTTAGACAATACTTCCCGAAGTGGGTAGTTCGTCATGACTTTGACAGGATGTGCTTGAAAATAGTGTTTGAGTTTTTGTACGGTGTAAATGAGAGTTAAAAGTAATCTTTCAATTTTAGAGTACCTCGTTTCCACTGGAGTAAATGTCTTCCTGATGAAGAAGATCGGTTTCTCAATTTTTCCTTCGAGCCGAATGAGAACTGAGCTGAGAGATGCATCTATAACTGCGAGGTAGATAATCAGGGAAATTTTTTTGATCTTTCTAAAGAGATTAAAATTTGATCTCTTCAAATCAAAACTTGCCATATGGCATGAGAGAGAAACATTTAAAAATCATTTAACCCCACAAAGTTAACTCTGTTTAGTCTTTTGAAGAGATCAAACTCCTCTCTTTTAAATTAATCCAAAATTCTTCTTTTCTCCCTACACTGTTTTGGATCCTTTTTTAACTCCTCTCTTTTATTAAAAAAATAAAATAGGTCTATCTTCATCTCTTATGTTACATGCTTAAATGTAATGTTTGGAAGTAAGAGTGTTGAGCATACATTAGAGAGGAATATATGCACCAGCAATGGAAATTGACTAGTTTTTGTGGGATGAAAATCAAAGAGGTTTACGATTTGGGTTGGGACAACTTTCTTTTGTGCCTTCATCTGCATATACCAGGTTAAAGAGAGGAAGATAGACCTATTTTATTTTTTAATAAAAGAGAGGAGTTAAAAATGATCCAAATCAGTGTAGGGAGGAAAGAAGAATTTTGGATTAATTTAAAAGAGAGGAGTTTGATCTCTTCAAAAGACCAAACGGTGTTAACTTTGTGGGGTTAAATGATTTTTAAATGTTTATCTCTCATGCCATATGCCAAGTTTTGATTTGAAGAGATCAAATTTTGATCTCTTTAGAGAGATCAATTTTTTTTCTTCCGATAATCAGTTCCTCATTGCCTATCAGAGTACTCATGAATGGAGCCCTCCCTGGGTAAGTTTTGAGTTCCTGAAAAGCTATTTCGCATTCCGGTGTCCAGTTGATATCTTCATTCTTTGTACCTTTGCCTTGTTGAGTATAACCTCTGAGTAGCATAAATAACCATCTGCATCGGTCCGAGGGTTTGGATACGAATTTGTTGATTGCTGTAATCTTTCTTGCAAGCTTTTGTACATCCTTCTTTGTTGATGGTGAAGGCATGTCCAGAAGAGCTCGAATTTGATCTGGATCTGCTTCTATCCCTTTCTTGCTGATAAGATGACCCAAGATCTTGCCTGAGTGATCGTCGAACTGATATTTTTTGGGATTAAGCTTCATTCTATAGGATCGTAATATACTGAATACTGTAGAGAGGTGAGAGATGTGATTTTCTTTCTTTAGGCTTTTGCAAAGCATGTCGTCGATATAGACTTTAAATGTTTTTCCCAAGTGTTCTTTGAACATACTCGTGACCTGCCTTTGGTAAGTGGCTCCAGCGTTCTTAAGGCCGAATGGCATGATCTTGTAACAGTAAAGACCTCTTTATGTTATAAACGTAGTCTTTTCTTGATCTGCTTCCAAGAGTAGAATCTGATTGTACCCCGAGGCGGCGTCCATCATGGACAAGAGTTCGTGACCATCTGTAAAGTCGAGGATCTGATAAATGATCGGAAGAGGGAAGCTGTCCTTTGGCGTGTGCTTGTTAAGATCTATAAAATCCACGCAGACCTGGACCTTCCCATTCTTCTTTGGAACAACAACAATATTAAAAATCCAGTCTGGGTACTTGGCTTCTCGAATGAAACCGACCTCAATAAGTTTGCCGATCTCCTTGTTAACCTCGTCTCTGAGTCTTGGAGATAACCTGCGTTGCTTCTGTTTAACTGCTGCGGTGCCTTCGCGAATGTTTAAGATGTGGCAAGACTTTGAGGGGTCTACGCCAAACATTTCTTGGAAGTTCCATGCAAAAACATCTTTGTTGGATTGGAGGAAAGAAATAAGAGCTTCTTTCTCTATTTGAATTAATTTTGTACCAATATAAGTACCTCAATTAACTCCATCGACCTGGACGTATTCCACGAGCTCAGCTGGAGAAGACTGACCATCGAGGCGATCAACCTTCTGTGATTGCTATGCAGCAATATGTTTTGAATGGTCGAGAACTGGTGAGACTGTATTCTCGCAAGCTTGAGAGAGTTTCTGACCTCCTTTGATTTCATAAATACAGTTGTTATGCTTGAACTGAAGTGTTTGGTGGAAAGTGGACGGGATTGCCTCCATATTGTGCAGCCAACAGCGTCCTAGTATCCCCAAATACCTTAATTTGGCATTGATGACATCGAAAATAACATCAATAGTGGTAGGCCCTGCTGTGATCGAGAGAGTGATCTTCCCAATTCCTTCTTCTTTGGACCCATTAAATCCACTGATGTCTGTCTCATTTTGAACGACCTGATCTGAGAGTCCCATCTGGTCAATTGTGCTCTGGAAAAGGATCTCAACCCCACTTCCTGTGTCTGCCATCATGGTGTGCATTACGAAGTTTCTCATTTTGAGTATAATTACTAGTGCGTTATGATGAGGATACTTCATATATCCTGTGTCGCAGTCCTCGAAGGAGATTCCTTTTTGATGACTGCTTGACTCTGGAAGGAGCTTGGCTTCCTTGCCTTGGACGACAAGGCCACAATACTCGTCCAGCTTCCTCTGCTTGACTCTGATGGAATTTGAAACCTGATTAATCTTGATCATATTGCCGCATTAGAGATGATATAGATGCTTCTCCTCTACTTGTTCTGTTGCTTGAGCCACATCATCTTCCTTAAGATAGCTCCCGTCTTTATAGCTGTGAAGATCGATGATGTATTCGTGCATCCTCCCTTTCTTATAAATAATTTCCAGGAGCTTTTTCAAACCATAACAATTGTCGGTCTTGTGGTGCTTAATCTTGTGATATTCACAATAAGGTTGACCTGCTATTGGATCAAGATGTCGAACTGGACGAAAACATTTATCTTTCTGGATAATAGGATAGATCACGGAAAGCTTGGTATTCAACTTTGGTATGACTGTGCTGGATGGTTTCTGCGACCTCTGATTGTTGTCTCTTTCTGGTTCTGTCTTTGCTCGTTTAGGATCACCTGGTTCGCTCGAGCTGCGGTTGTTATTGAAATTTATAGAAGGAAACTTGGTGTTGTGGACTGCCTTTGCAGGTTTATTCGGTTCGGGCATCATCCGCTCCAGATCGATGTAATTGTTGACTTTCTCGATCATATCTTCGAGAGTCTTGGGTTTCTTCAGGAAGAGATACTCTTTAGCTTTACAATTGAACTGCAGAGCATTTGTGAATGCGGACACGGCTTTCTTCTGATCTAGATTGTTGACCTTCTGAGCCAGTTCGAGAAACTTCTTGGAGAACTCCTCGAGCTTCTTCTCCCCATGCGCTTGTTTAAAACTTATAAGAGAATATAAGTTCTCTTCTTTGCCTTTGTTGTGGACATTTATATCAAATAATTCTTTAGCAATTGGACTACCTTATAATTTGTGCGAGTCATCCATCGCATCTAAGGCCGTTACTTCGATAATCTCCCTGATACGCTGGTCCATGAGTTCCTGAGAAATATAATGTTGAGGGATAGGAGCTGCTGGAATTGCTGGAACTACCGGAGCTGCTGGAACTATCGGAATTGCTTGACGTATGAGTCTGGGAACGTGGTCACTTGTTTCCTCGCTCACATGTTCAGGAAGCGGGGCTCGGTAATGAGGTCGCAAGACTTCTTCGGGTTGCTTGGAAGGTCTGCGATCTCTACTGATATCTGTCTGTGCCTCCTGTCCCAAATGAATTGAGACTATCGGTGCTTGTGGATCCTCACAATGAATCCTAGAAATGCCTATACTATGTACCTCATCTGCCCCTAACCTCTCGTGAATGGAAACTCTTGAGATTGTTGGTACTGTTTCACACTCTCTTAGGGCTTGTGGTGGTTGGTTGCTCTGTAATGCCTTCAGAGCTGTTTAAAAAGCTAACATCTGAGCTTCTTGCTTCTTTGTCTCCAGAACTCGAGCTTGATGCTCTCGTTCTGATTCCTTCTCGCGGAGTTCTCGATCTTCCAATAGCTGGTGCTCGAGCTGACTCCGTTTCTTGGCTTCGGCAATTAAGCTCTCCCAAAGCTCGGCAACCCGATCAGGTTCCCTCAAACTTTTAGGCTGAGCTCCCGAAGACTGACGTGTTTAAAACATAATTAAATACTGCTCAACTGATGAGTATCAATCGTGGTCCTTAAGTACGAGGAAAAAATCGTGCGTTCCCACAGACGGCGCCAAATGTAGGGACCAGATTTCGTAAAGCTCGAACTGGCTTGAAATCGATCCTTACACCAAGAACTACTATGCCAAGAATTAAATAAGAGATAACACTTGACACAGGGGATTTAGCGTAGAAAATCTGTGAATAGGTAAAATCCACGACCTCGAGTGGAGGATTTTGTGAAAGTAGTATTATTGCTAGAGAAAATGGGTGAATCTGATTACAAGAGTTAATCTAAGATAAAATAGCTAGATATCAGATAATTGTATGTGTAAAATTCTCTGTCAGCCACTCTGTTTCCTTTGGAGCTCTACCCTTTTATAGACCCTGCTTTCAGTTTGACATCGTGCTCGAACACGTTCTCCTGAAAGTGGGAGTCACGGGTAGTTAAGTGTGTAACTGCTAGCTCATGGGAGACAGGTGTCTGTTGACTTGTTCTATTTACACATGTTGTGGACGATCTGCGATCTGCTCGAGTTCATGGTCGATGTGTAACTGTTAACGCATTTGTTTAAGCGTGAATCTGGTACTGGATAAGGTCGAGTCTTATAGAGCTCGAGGTATAGATGAGATCGAGTGTCCTTAGTACGAGGGATAAGTCCCTCCAGTTACCCCTTCCAATGACTGAATTGAAAAGGCTGCCAAGTTAATATTTGAATGTTCCGACAATGAGGCCGAATACAAAGTTTTGATACATGGTCTCAATCTTTCTCTTGAACTCGGCATTCCCAAACTTGTAGTATTTGCCGATTATCAGCTCATTCAAAGATAGTATACCGGCAAAAATTAGGCCAACGATCACTTGGCTGAGTACACCGTACTTGTCAGCTAGCACATGGTTCGTTTCCCTAAAAAATCTTCCATTATGCATTACCTTCGAGGTTAAAATGGACATACCGATGTCCTCGCCAACATAGCTGTTATATTAGGCCAGTCTAAATCTCGAGTACTCCATATCAAAGTACTCGAATGCCCAAGTATCAACCAGATGGAAGTCAATGCCATCAATACTGGGGGCGAGAGTCTCGATCCTGATAACTGGCGAACACCCTTCCTTGCTAATTTCAATAGTTCTACCCTCCTGGAAGATTCCAAAGTCAAACGTTCATTACTGGAAAATTACCACAGATGCCCCATTCTCAAAGGCGAACTACGCCGCAAATCCCCAAACGGCGTACACTTCTACTATATCTCCCAAAATAAGGCCACTGCCATACTTGCCAAACTCTTCGAAGGTAACAGTGGTGCACACACTGCTGGTCGATCTATGGCTCTTCGAGCTGCAAAGAAAGGGTTATTCTGGCCCAATATGAAGAAACAAGCTGAAAAGTAGGTGAAATACTGTGACAAATGCCACCACGCCCACGATATCCAAAGGCCTTCACAAGACCTCCATTACAACTAAGTTGCTTGACCGTTCATACGGTGGGTAATTGATCTAATGGGCCCTTTCCCCAAAGCTCGTGTAGACGAGAACATATTCTAGTAGCCATAAATTACTTTACTAAATAGGTCGAAGCTGTGCCTTTATGCCGAACCAGGGAAGAAAAAGTCATCAAGTTTTTATGGGAAAATATCATCACACGTTTTGGTTGCCCTCACATGATTCGATGCGACAATGGTCCGCAGTTTGATGGGAACAAAGTCTGTAACTTCCTCATGCAGTATAACATCATCCTCTCCCCTTCAACACCTTATTACCCGCAGGGGAATGGTCAGGTCGATGTAATCAATAAAACTATTGTCGACGGTCTTAAGAAATGTATCGATGAGAAGAAAGGTCGATGGGGTCAAGAATTACAACATGTACTCTGGGCCTATTATACTATACCAAGAAAGGTGACGGGCTGTACTCCATTCCTCCTGGCTTACGGTACCGAAGCTGTGCTGCCTACTCAGTCTGAAATGCCAACGCGTGACCTGACCTCCCCGATGAAGATAACGAGTTCGAACTTGGATACAATATGTTATGGATCGATGAAACCAGAGACTGAACCATCGCTAACCTCGTTCGTTACCATCTCTCTTTCCAAAAGTCTTACAACAAAAGAGTTCGACTGCACAGTTTTAATATCAGAGATTTTGAACTTCGAGGAGTCACACCCTCTTCGAAGCCTCGTAATGCCGGTAATCTAGCCGAGTCCTGGGAAGGACCTTATGTTATGTATGACGAAGCTGATAAAGGATCTTATTATTTTATGATAGAAGCTGAGGATCCTCTACCCAACCCTTGAAACAGAATGCAGTTAGTCTTAAACAACAGGCTGCAGCCACCACCTTCTTCAACTGATATAAATATAACATAATCAATGAACATATTTTATCCTCTGAGATTCGTGTCTTGTCTCAAAGTGAGATTCTTGAACAAAACCTAAGTATTATGTCAACCCTTCGACCCGACTGATACTTGGGGGCGACCTCAAAGTTTTTCAAGGTTCTAATTCTAGCAAACCCGAGTGGCATGAATGGTCGGCAGACCGAACACACGTAGATGCATTGGGGCCGACCACATAATGCTTCGTTTAGGCTTAATCCCGCGGATAGACCTGGAGTGACTTTCGAAGTCCAATAAACTTCTTGAGCTGGTCAAACCTAAGAGTCATGTCAACCCTTCCACCCAACTGATACTTGGGGGCAACCTCAAAGATTTTTAAAGTTCCAATTCGAGCAAACCCGAGTGGCATGAATGGTCGACTGACCAAATACTCGGGGATGCATTAGGGCCACCCATATAAGGCTTTGTTTAGACTTAATCCCACGGATAGACCTGGGGGCGACCTTTAAAGTTCAGTGAACTTCTTGAGTTGGTCAAACCTAAGTATCATGTCAACCATTCGACTTGACTTATACTCGGGGCTACCTCAAAGGTATTTGAGTTTCCAGTTTGAGCAACTCAATTGGCATGAACGCTCGATAGACCGGACACTCGGGGATACATTGTAGCCGACCACATCATCCTTTGATCCTTGACGTCCGAAGCTTTCTATACTTCATTTCTCATACAAAACTATAAGCATACAGACATGCCAGCAATTCAAATCCGATACATACAAGCAATTCAAGTCAACTATATACAGACAAGCAGCTCAATTTCAACTACACTATACATTGTTAAAGTACTACCTATCTAGTACACTTGGTTAAAATTCAACATCACAACATGTTAAGGAGTGAGAGTTATACAAATACTAAGAAAAATACCATCTACAAACACCACACTCACAGAGGATTGGCCGTATTCACCACAGAATTGGCCATATTTTCTCCTTAATCTTTTACAGACATTAACAACAGAGTTTATTCTTAAAACATCAGCAACACCTCTGATTGCAGAACCCCCTTCAACATTTCTTGTACCATTCCCTTCAGCCGTGGGATCAACTACAACATCTCCAGCACCTCCCCTTACAGGATCCGCTCCCATCTCATCTGCCTGTGCAACATCCTCGACAGTAGGCTCTTCGGTCGAAGGAAAGCGCTTGAAGGTCTCTGGATTATACACCAACTCATCTATAAATTTTGTCAGGGTTGTGGTTGGTCGCACTCCTCATCGTATTACGCCTAGAAACATGTTTTGCTATCCTTCAGTGGCTTCTCTTTCTCAGCCAGCTTTGCCACCAATATTGCCTGCGGTTGATTATTGTTGATAATCGTAGCTTCGACTTCTCTCGCAGCATCAGCTCTAATCTACAATTTCTCTCGTCCTAGTACACTGACCTGGGTCTCCAATAATATAATGGTCCCCTGTGCGAGCGTCAGGCTATTTCTCGCCTGCTTCAGCATTTTACTTGATACCTTTTGGGCTTTGTTATAAGCTTGGGCCCAAGCATTTACCTGCACGAATACTCGACTAATCAGCAGTTTTCAAAGCATAATTATAACTTTGCAATTTCAGAAACAATTACCTGACGCAGAGCCTTGTTCATTTGCTTTCCCACTTTATCAGGGCTCGTTTCGCAGAGGTTAACCATCGACGCGGCCATTACCCGATCATTCTCCATCTGTTCGACCTCGCGTCTCCTCATGTCAGCTGGTTCATCGTCAACATCGGCCATCTATTCACAAGGCCTCTTCTGCAGAGTTGCCTTTACCTTCTGTATAGTCATAGCTTCGTCTGTAACCTTACCTTTACCCTTGCTGGTCGGCCGTGGTACCCTGGGAATATTCTTGGGCATGCTCAGCCGTAGTATTCCAGGCTCTCCTCGCCGCTCCCTCAGCACATAGCTCGACTTTTAACTCAACCTGTCAAAATCAATCTCCCCTGCCCTCGCCGAAGAGCTTCCTTCTTTCCTTTTCTTTTATTGCCCAATAGCTACAGGAATATTCCTTGGTAAAGTGTCCATCTTCTTTCGCCTCTTTCAGACAATACCCAACTTTCCCAACACCCAATTTACCTACTGTTTATCCTGGTCGATCAGCTCTCAATATACTTCCTCGGATTCTTTAATCTATTATTGCTGGGATCTGTAAAACAACGAAGACAAGTTCAATAATCTATTCGAACCACACAATAAACAAGTCTTCGACTATTAACTTTCTTGGATTATACAACCTATGCTTCTAGTTATGTACCCCCTCTCCCTTTGCATTCTCATAATTACCCCTCACCACCATCAAATCCCTATCCCACCTACGCCCAGTCAAACATATGTCAAATAACCATGGTTTGTCCGTATGGCATTGAATGTGATACGTATCTACCCTCTTATTGGCTTTCCTCGAGTAGAACGATACAATGCCAAACCACTCGATCAAAACTATTCTTCTCACATTTCAAATCTGCATTCATCCTCTTGACAACTCTCATCATCTTATAAAAATTTCCATTCATTTGGTGTGGGGCAACATCCCAGAAATTTAATATCTGCTTTACTAGCTTTCGAAGAGGCAGTTGCATACCTAATCAAATCTGGCTTCTGAACGCCATAATCCCTTCTTGGGGGGTATCCTTGGACAAATATTCAGCCCTTACTAGCACCAGTATAACACCCATCTTCGACAACCCGTGTTTTACCATGAATTAATCCAGTCTCACATTTTCCTAAGCTAACACTTGACCCGCTTTCGTCCCCGAATCATTCGACTCATCCAGTTATCACTCTGCCCCTCTTCCCCTTCCTCCCTCTCATCACCCGAAGGTTCAACATTACCTTCGCTCCCCTTTCCCTCCACCTCCTCATTTTCCTCTTTGTCACTCTCCCTGACTATTCAGGCCCTACGACGGCTCCTAGTTGAAGCTCCAACCTCTGGCACTACCATAGCCATTAGGGTGCCCATTACAATTTCTAATACTTCTACATCACTGCTCTCACCCCCCTGATCTCGACCAGATATACTTAATTCGTTTACTTCATCCTCCACATCTACCAGCCTCATCCTCGATGCTCGGCGGGTATGCATTATACCCTATAGAAGAAGAGGAGCGAAATTAGCTTGATATATTTGAGTATAAATTTTTGATATCATATTATTTTTTACCCTCTCCAAATAGCCCAACCTGCAGTTGAATGTTTGACTGCAACGCAAACCACCCCCTCACTCCCCCAATTTGCCACTTGGTCAGACCTCTAGCCACATGGGTTAGCCCCTTCCTCAATCACATAGTTACAGCCAAAAATCATACCGTACAGACAATGAACATATGAAGAACTAACAACAAAATTAAAAGGTCTATCTTTACTAAGTTATCATAAGCATAACTGCTCGAGTAGATCCAATTTCTCAGCAACAACGAGGTGTTCTTTTCTCCTCTCCAGTAAGCTCAACCGCAACAATGACGTATATATTTCCCCTCTTTCTCCTTTTTTCTCCCTTTGATTATTATTTGGAAATAGTGATTTTCTCTCTCCCCTCTTTAAATACCACCCAAGGACAACAAAACCACCTCAATTTCCCCACTCACCATCATTACCACTTCTCCACTCCCCCCTCAATTTTGGCCATAATGTGTTTTCCCAATATCGCCCTCACCTGCTCCCACGTGCGTGCCACACACTTATGCCAACAAAAATACTCTTTTAGCCCTCTCGAAGCTTTTTGACAAACTGCCCAAAGCTGTCAACTCAAACCTACGTGTCACCTCCACCTCTTTCCCATAACCTGATGAAACATCATGATGACCTGCAGTGGCACACTGCCCTAGGAACAGTAACACCTCTGACATTCGAAGTACCCATGCCCTGGTTCTAACATATTTAAGCCCACTCATGCTTTCATTTTCAAACCATCGTCTGCATTCTACCCCAACCCATCGTACATACACATTAGTACTCGAACCTTCGGTCAGTACCTTTCTTTATATAAAAGAAAAACAGTGTCTTGCCATTTCTAGTAATTTTCATTACCTAAGTTCGACGTTCGATAGTTAATACCGTGCCTACTTTATCATCGTCTAGAACACTTAACATGTAACTACTATCATACTTTGACAGATATGTTTTTTCATTCAAAAATAAGAAAGCCCCCAGGCCTACAAAAAAGGAAGAAAGAGAAAGAACAGCACCAAAAACTATAACAACAATAATAAAAACCCTCTACATTCCTACCACTATATCGAAGACCCCCCTATTTACATACCGGGCAGTTCTTAAAAATCCCCGCCTCATCCTCGACCGCGTCCTCAGCATCTACTTGGTCTTCTACCAAGATTTTTAGCAAAAAGTATCGGCTACAGGCGTTCGACCCAGCCACTACATCACCCTCCACCAGTGATTGTACGGGTGTCCGCAGATAGCCTCCCCCGACTCTAGCTCTGCTAAATCCAGCAATACCACGTTCAGCCCTTAATCTCTGCAGAATTTCTCCCTCAGGACCCTCGTCTTCCCTTCAATGCGTCGCTCTCTCACCTCCATCACCTTTTGGTAACGTGTGTTTGGTGTAGTTTTCATGGGTACGTTTACTTATAGAAGAAGATGAATAATATAGAGAAATTACCCCATAACAACCCTTTATATACCTTGATTAAAAGGTATTTATTACCCCCTTAATCACTACTTACATTAATTAATCTCCCTAATTACTTTCCTCGGAACTGCCCACAGCCAATCAGTCAACTCTTCAACTTCCCATGCCTAACCGATTTTCTCAGCACGGGCCATCTACATTAATTTTTGAGCCCCCTACTGAGAGGGGGGGAAGGTAGTAGCCTACTCGTAGCCATCCAACATTAGTAGAATATGAAGGCTGTATAAAAGCCTACTTAAAGACTCGATGGCCAACTAGACAGTAGCTAAGTCAAAGAAGTCTTTCGACATCAATCGAATGTTCGAAGACATTATAGTCGAAGCCGAAGATAGATGGTCTATACCAAAATTCAGCATCAGTAACAGAGAGACTTAGACCATAGTAATGCATGGTTGAAGGCAGACATGTCTAACAGCCAACTCACCAAACCAAATAGTGAAACGAGCCACCTGGCAGCTATAGTATCAGAACCGGCTTCGAGTATAGAACAATTATCCCCAAAGGATATACATGTAATCTAGCCTCCCATGGTGACTTAGCCATTTCTATATGCTATAAATAGGAGGGAGGAGGTACTATAGAGGGGTTAGAAAGATCTTACACATCAACCCTTCAAGATTACCTTCGACTACCTTGTAACCGACCTCTATTCGATCTGTCATCAAAACTAGATATATATCATCAACCAATAAAATCCTCGCTAGTGGTCGTGAAAGAATCCATTCTAGGACTCCAAACAAGTCTGTTAGTAGAGTAATATTACTTATTATTGTCTAAGATACTTCCGCAAACCCCTTGTCGAGGATAACCCCGTGGTCTAAGAGCTAGTTTCTCCTCCTATGGAACTTGGCTCCTGCAGTACTCAATATTTGTTGCCCCTCTGTTCTCGCTGTAATTTACCCCACTTTCAATGTTACTTGTTGCCTCACTGCCATCGCTGTATTCTGCTCCACTGGTTGAGGCATAGTTGCTGCTGTAATATCCCCATATTCTATTGCCATAATCCCTATAATCTGATGATGTGAAGCTTTATTGTTTATTTGAATAGATTTCTCCATAGTCAAAGCTTTCCCATGTCTAATCTCCTCCCTTTTATCAGGTATAATAATTGGTAGAAGTTTGGTACAGTTTGCTTTATTGTGCCCTTGAAGAATGTAGGTTGTACAGAACTTCAAAAGTCTTTCGTACATGACTGTTTACTCCAAGGTAAAAGATTTGCTGAAGGCGAGTCCAACTTTAGCATATAGTTCCTTCCTAAGGTTAACCTCCACACAGGCCCGAACAGTGCTTGGTCTACTCAGACTAAGTATTGTTGTATCCGTGATTAAATATTTCTCAACAAGACTGACAAATTCCATGATTATCCTATTACTTTGTAGCTGAAGCATTAAACCAGGAAATTAAATCCAAATAGGAGCAAAAGGAGAGTCCTTTTTGGGGTCGAAATTGGCAGTCCATCGAGCGGGCTTAAAGAAGAAACCTTTGATTTGCCATGGCCCTCTAGAGAAAGCCTTTGTAACATCTTTTTTTGACATTAATGACCAATATGCTTAAAAATTGAGCACTGCTACCATCAGTAGAGCTGCAAGACCCCAATTGGAGTTAATGCTATTACTTTGTAGCTGAAGCATTAAACCAGGAAACTAAATCCAAATAGGAGCAAAAGGAGAGTCCTTTTTGGGGTCGAAATTGGCAGTCCATCGAGCGGGCATAAAGAAGAAACCTTTGATTCGCCTTGGCCATCTAGAGAAAGCCTTTGTAACATCTTTTTTTGACATTAATATGACCATAATATGCTTAAAATTGAGCACTGCTACCATCAGTAGAGCTGCAAGACCCCAATTGGAGTTAATGCTACTCTCGATTATGTTAAATTTGGGTTTGCCTGTAGGGAAGCCATAACCCAGAGTAGAGTTAAAAGATGCAGCAACTTGGTTCAGATCGAACGGTGAGAATGAAATCACCGACATGTCATCTTTCATGGAGATTTTTGTGTCAGGATTACACTCCTCAAGCACGGGTTAACTATTTTACAGCGCAACACTAGCGAAGGAAAGTTCGATTATTGAAGCATGATCATAATGCGAAATTAAGTTATGGCCATTCACTAACGCCTTGGGGTTGATCTGAGATTCAGCAGCAGCATGAAAGGATAGGATGGTGATGTAGGTACTGGGATCAATAATGAGTGGGGTGAAAGGATGAGGGAGTGATTGTGTGTTCGAAGGAATGCTCGAAGCCATATTACGAAAGATGGCAAAAGAACTAAGAAGCCAAAATGAGAAATATGGAGGAAGCAGTCAAGGATAGAGAGGAGAAGAATAGTAAATTCAAAGTATTAAATAGAAGAATCAATACCTATGATGGATCAAGATGGAAACCCTAACAAAAAAAAGATAGGGTTAGGGTTTCAAAGGAGAAAGAGTCGACTCTTATTTTCTTCTTGGCTAGGGACTTTTTAAAAAAAATTCTTGTGAATTTGAGAAAAGTTGACAACACCGTGCTGGGGGTGCGACGTCGAGTAAGTTAGTTCAAAGGTACCCGAAAAGGAAGGTTAGGAAGAGTGGTTCAGCCTTAGATCATGAGAGTGGTGAGGTCGAGATGAGCTCGAAGATGAGGAGGGTAGATTCTCTACTGCTATGAGCGGGGCAAGGATTTGGAGAGTGAGCTGTTGTGGGTATGAGCTGCTGGCTGTAGAGAACGGGCTGAGGGTGGCAACCCAAGGAGGTACTAAGGAGCTGAATGCTTCTGCACAATTGGAGTTGAGTAGGGTGAGTTGATGCTCTGTATGATATTTGAGCTTTTTGTTTGTTTTCAAGCTAAAATGTGTTACCTTTTATTTTTAGGCTATTTGCGCTGAAAGGCATGCTGTATTGGCTTGAGAGGAGGGCCAAGCGTCGAGATAGCGAAATGCATCAGCTCTGACAGTGGGTGCCAACTCGAAGTCTAATCTAGCTTTGGATCAGAAACCTCGTGAAGAGAGTGATTATGCACAGAGCAGTCGTGGGGGGCGAAGAGAGCTTGCGGAAGTGCTTGCTACTCGTGATAACCTCGGTGGCCAACTCTCAAAGTGGGTACTCTTTCGTTGACCTTAGGCCATCATAGCAAGCTCTATATTGATAGAGCCGAAGTAGAATGAGCCCTGGTGGATGCGGTTCTCTTCAAGGTATGGTATAGGTTTAGCTACGGTCTCTACTAGACTTTACCTAATACCATTGGGTAGATGCAGAATGGAAGAGGTTAACCTTTTTATGGAGTTTGTTTTATGTTTTTTTGTGTGGGTTTAGAGACTGTACGTTATTGGTACATTGATTTGTACTATACAAGTTGATAGTCTAATGAGAGATTTGTAAATATTGATTGTAGGAACTTAAAGATATGCGCCTCGAATTGATGAATTAGAGAAACAGCCGCTAAGGAAATAATCTATCGCAGACTCTGTTGACTGTCACACAATGAGCTACAGCTAGAAAAGACGCAAATATTTGACATGTGTATGCTTTGCTAATCTATAGTTACACATAATTACGAAGGCATATTAAATCATAATGAATGATAATAGCCAAGTATGTTTTTGGACATTTGGAGCTTAGAAAATTTAAACGTAAAAAGAGGTACTTTGAATATGATGTATTTTTTTTCCACTTATGAGACACAACTTCGTAACTTGGGGCCGAAGTATAATCAACAGCCGCTTGTTTGCATTTCAAAAATTCAATATGTTTTATGTTGTAAAAACAACTATAGTTTGTGTATTGATTGTATCTATGTGAGTATTTTATCGAGCTTGGATGATGCAAAGTCGAGTTATAGACTGTTCGCTTGAGCGTACAATGAGAAAATAGTATTCATCCAGTCATGGATTTTTGGGGCATAAATGCGTAGATATAAAGTGCTAATAACAGATAGGTGAGGATCAATATGTTCCAAAGTTCAAATCTATTTTTGTCCAAGGCAATAAAAGGACGTGGATGATCTAACTCAACGACAGATCGAACGTAAGACGCTACAATAAAATTGTAAAGGGAGCTCTTCGAAGTTGCCGCAGACTGAATTAACGAGTGCTCAAAAGTAGGAAATAGCCTTGTTTGGATGGTGTTCTAGGTCCAAAGATGCAGGCCGCTCAATACTATCGTTTCAGGTCGTTTAGAGGCACAAAACAAAGTTTACGTGTCTATGTGGCTAGATTTCCAAGGGTCAATAGTCGGCTGCCCATCATAAGCCTCTTGTGTTTACCCTCTCTCTTTTAGCATTTATCTAGCTTCTTCATTTTTCGAGTGTCGAGGTCCAAACAGGTTGATCTATTCAGGCCATGCCGCTAAGGATATTGATCTTTTGCGGAATGGCCTAAAACGGTGTGCAAACTGAATAAGAGGATTGCACTTGTTAGCGTGATTTTGACCCTGGCCATTTTTTGTGCCTACTCCCGAGACTGGGAGTGGGGTCACATGAAGAAAAGAATGACAAACACCAGGAGGGGTTCTGGATCTATTAAAAGAAGACAACAGTTAACCAAACCCATCATTTGAATTATAGAGTTGGATACTAGTAGGAAGGGGAACCAAGCGTTTAGAAGAGGTTGATGTATAATATTTAGATGTCTCTCGTAAAGAGTAAGAATTAACGGGGGGATCAAGATAAATTGAGCTGCTGATAAACTCATGTTTTGGGGAAGTGATGTAAAACGAGCTGGGGTTAGTTGGTAGCACTCTGTTTCCAAGTGGAAGAGCATGAGACGACGCTTAATCAATTTACTGGCTAAAGAGCGGTACAATGAACATAACAAACTGTAAGTGATAGCAAACCTTAAGGCAAATCGCAAGCGTTTGATGCAAATCTACACAATTACATTGTGATAAAACACATCAGAGATTACGAAAGTGGTTTGCCGAGTTCGTCATACTTTATCAATAGAAGATTGATGGACTAGGTGTACTTAATGGAGCTGCTGGCTGTCATTTTTTCAGTTTTGGCTTTGATTATTTTGTGGAATAGTAAAGATGTTAGCGTCGAAGGAATACCTTGAATGACCGTTGGTTGCACTTTAAGGCTATATATGTAATGCTTTGATCTAGATCGCATGGAAAATTGTTGGACCGACATGGAATGGATTTAGGTCCCGACCTGTAGAATACGTAGAGCAATTTAAGAGTATTTTAACTTACTGCTTAGCTCCGAGATTTAGACTGTACGCCCTCCTGTGTTTGGGGAAAGCAACTGCAGACCTCCCATAAAGCAAAAATATTAGACGTTTCTATGTTGTCCCGACATATATGAGATGAAGCTTAAGCTTTACAACCTTGCTTTATCTTGGTCGTAAGAGATCCATTGATGAAAAATCGTATATTAACCTTCGTTTTAAATTCTCGTAAATGTATCGATGGCGATTGAAGCTAGTATACCTTTGCTTTTAATATTTGTATAATGTTTTGATTTAAGAGCTATTATACCTTTGTTGTTTAATCTGTTGCATAAGATGGTCGATTAAAGCTATTATTTACTTAACGTTCATTATGATAGTTAGTAGATTCTACATCTATAGAAATGTAATGTAAAAAACAACGGGAAGTTTTCATTTAGTCGAATAAATGCACACTATTGGAGATTGAATCTAACTTGTTGAATGCAAAGAACAAAAGAATAGAGTATATCTGTAATGGAGAACAGATATTTTAGCGATATCTTCTTTTAAATCGCATAGTGCCTAGGATTTGGATTCAACTCCTTCTCTTTCATGATAGTAATATGATCAGGCCAGTACGGCCAATGACAGAAAATGACCTTCCAATTTTTAGTGAGCTTTTCTCGCATTACTTCTTTTCTTCTTTAGGGATTTATCTGAGGATGAGATTGCCGATTTGGAACTCACGGCTTCGGCCTCTTCTGTTGTAACGATCTGGTCACCATATGGTAATATCGACCTAGGTTGGCAATAGCTCACGCTCATGTCTCATCATTCCATTCATATTAAGGCCAATCAAATCATTATCTTTGTTTGTAAGGTCGTGATCTTGATAGGTATGGTGGTACTTACTCTATTAGAATAATTGGCTTTTTGTGCCATAACCCAGCTAGAGAAGGGGAGCAACCATTATTGTCTGATGTATTGATGGTATGCATGCCCCATATGCTTAGGCAGCTTTTCATTTCCATTTGCCTTTCGTCTTTCTTATGTGATCGAAGAGCCTTTTCCTTGAGTCCAGCCCCTATTGTTTTGTTGGTACTTTCGGCCGGTCCTTTCCTCTGCAGGTATATAGATTAGATTGGAAGAAATGATGTTGTGTTTGTGAGGAAGGGCCATGACCTTTTTCTCCAAGGAACTGTGGCTGTTATGAATGCTGCAT